>BPLR01014196.1:0-32026 GCA_021605095.1 Caerostris extrusa
TTATTTTTGTGATGGTTAATAAAGTGTTGTGGCTACTACGAAGAAGGGTGATGATTAGAGTTCTTCTTTCATGCTTATGATTATATGTCTGTATGTTTATACGCCTTGGTTATGGCGATAAATGTCATTGAGATTGCATTACGAGGTAAAAGTGATGTTTTCCAAAACTAAACTAAATATTAAAGCTCTAAAGCAGTTAGATTCCCGATTATAAAACTCTGTTATTATTTTGTGTGTCAGGGTATTAAAATGGAAACCATATTAATAGGTGGAAAATTATTGGGATTCCCTGGTGTCAAATGGAATTATAGATAATTTAGCATCTTTTAATTATACTGACAGCAGAACCACCTTATAATGGAAATCAAATCATTTAAGAGTAATCCATTACAATCATATTTTGTTGGTTCGAATTAAGAAAGATATCTAATATACACAACAAGAAGTACGTTAATTGTGGGTGTAAAAGATAAAATCAGATCATTTGATGAGGATAATGTAATTTACAATCTTGAAATCTTGTTTTCTAACAATGAAGCTACTGATTTGTTTATTCTCAAGGTTGTTTATAATTTGTTCTAGGGCATTACAAAAAAAAAAACATATTATTAAGTGTAGTAATTTTATGGAGGTGGAATAAAAATTAATTATCTTTTATTCTTGTGGTCAGTGAGTAGATTATTGCATAAATGATTGAATTTCAATACTAAGTTGAGTAAATATCAATATATATAAGTAAGGTAAATATAATATAATAAATTACCCGAACCACATTATAAAATATAACTTAAAATTAATTTCAATACACAGTTGAGACATCATGTAAAAATAGTGCTTTTGTTTAAAACAAAATCTTCCTGCGATATATATTTTCCCAGAATTCTTCATTTCAAAAGGCATATCATTATTTCGATAATTAAAAAAATCGGTGAGAAGAAACTTTTTCAATTTGTAATAAATATAAATAATCATTATATATAAAATTATTGATATATTATTCTTTAAAGGGATAAAATATATATTTTATATCTATTTTATCATCTAAGGAGACCTTCCTTTTACCAACTAATATCTCTTGGTTAATTAATCATTTATTGTTAATGAAATAAAAAAAAACAAACAGTATTTTTAAAGCAAGTGATAATTTAGAAAAATATCTGGTTTGTGATGAAAGTAACTGCTCGTTTTCTAACTATTTGACTGGAAATATTTTTAATTAATCGCCTATTATTATTTTTAAGTAACACACGTAACATCCAATATTTAACATTTATTTAAAAGAAATAAGAGATAAAAGAAACAATTTATGGAACGATAACTATAAATTAACTACTTTTAAGTGTTTATGCGTGTTATTTACAGATTGTTTGCATACTATAACAATGATACACTTACTAAGCTAAACTTTATTCTTAATCACACTTACTGTATGACGTCAGCATCATCTAATTATTATGTTCTGGTGTTTTTATAACAAGTAATATAAATTTTTTTTTTTTAAAGTCAATTCTCTACTTTTTTCACTATGTGCAGAAAAGTCCTTTACAAATAAAGTTGAAATTTCTCCTCCCTATGAGATCTGGGGCCATTCTATTATTAGATATATGCAACTTAATATAAAATATAAAATTAATTAAATTAATTTAATTGCTGAATTAATATTTGAAGGAGGAAAACTGTATTAACATCAAGGTAAAACATCCACTACAAGTTCACAAAATGTATTTGAACTTGAGTGAATGAATAAAAGTATTTTTATGAACGATTGAAAATTGAACAAGATATATATATAGGAGGTGAGAACTAATAGTAGAAATTGAATTAATATGAGTAAAACTATGTAATTGTAACGTCTTACGGTAAAATTTCAAAACAAACCTGGGATTTATTCAACGTTATACATATATACGTATGTGTACATATATATTCCACTAAAATTTATGGGATGTCAATAAAGAATAAAATAAAATTGGAAACACATTTGAAACCATTTTTTTTTATATGCTGCTAGAACAGAACGCTTTTATTTTTTTTGTTTGCATTATTAAAAATGATGACATTTTCAAAAACGTATTTTGAAATACGATTGCTTAAAATTCAAATATGCTAAAAATATGTTAAAACAACAAAGTTATATAACTTTTGTAAAAACTTTTATATCTCATTTAATTATTAATAACTTTGTATTCACATGAGATAAAAATAATAGTATTATGACAAATCGAAAAATTTAAATGTTTTTGTATGTTTCCTAGTTCTAGATATTTTAAAATAACTCAAGGCGTGAAACTCCAGATAGCTTAAAATTCATTAAAAATTTTCAGATAAAACTATATTCTAACCAAGTTCAATAATAACTACGGCCAATCCATTAAGCAAATGTTAGTCACTATATTATAAGAGCTTTAATCAGGTTTTAGAGCCTCAAGAATATTATAATTACTAACAAATATTTTTAAAACTATCACGGTTTTCCATTAACTAATCTCTCTCCTCTGTAGCTTTCACTCTGTAATCTAGTTTATTCGACTACCAATTAGGATTTGCTTTGTAAATCATATTTCCTTCCTGTGCGCTTTGATGATGCAACTTTAACGAATTTAATCAAAATGCATAACATCAGATTATTTTTAAGAGTTAATGTAGTTTTCAACTCATTGCTTTAAAAAAATATTCTGTTTCTATTTTATAGCTTCATGGAACTCATATCAAGAAACAGATCACGGATCTCATGTCATGTTAAGATATGATAATAAATGATTATGAGTGTATCTATGACTGGAACTACTAAAAAAGATGATACCAGAATTACTAAAAAAAAGATACTACTAGTATACTAAACTAATGCTACTATTACAATACTACTAAATACTACTAAAATGCTACTAAAAATACTACTAAAATACTATTAAATACTACAAAAAGATACTAAAAGATGATACCAGAATTAACAATTATGAATATTGTAGCCATGCTTCCTCATACACGTTTGCAAAAGAGCGCCCCCCTGTGACGTTCAGAAGAAATGAATAATATATCTTGGCTAAATACAAATCGTAGTTCCATTCATCTTTTATTACCACGAAAAGAACATTTCAACAATGATATTTCTACCAAAAATCAAAGATTCACGTTTGGTACATTTCCCCTGTTTAGTTCCTTTCAATAAATTCAATGGAATACGATCAAATTAGTATATTTTACTTGGAAAACAGTACAATAACTTCATTTGGTTACCAAAATAAATTGCTGTCAATCCACAATTCTTTAAATGTAGAACTCGTCTTTTTTTTTGTTCTCAAAACACTTGACTTTTTAGTCTTCAAAAGTCTTCTACTCACTTCACCTCTCAATTTCCTTCACAAATTGAATGGACATTTGACAATGAGTCGCTCTATTGAATTGTCTCTGTCCACTTTGACTCCATCAAAAGCAGCGACGGTCATCTTGTCATTGATCTCCCCGGTGACTAGAATAGAGCCATTGTACTTTTTGCAAAACTTTTAGTTGAGGAATGATGGAGTCTTCAAAGATTTCTGAGCATTGTGTAGGTTCCACTAATGCAATTCTGTTAGACCAATCTATTGATCCAAATGCATATTGATCGAATTGGTGCGAAACAGATTAATTTTTATTATTTTATGAATAAAAAATAAAAGTATGGCTATTCAGCAGTAATCGCTCAGATCAGTTTTTTTCCATATCTAAATTATTTGGATGTTAGTGCAAATTAATTTAAAAAAAAAATTTTAATAATTTTAATAAATAAAACGAACAGACATTCTTTTACATATTTTCTTTAAATATCTTACAAGATTATAATATTAAAAGTTTTTCTGTAAAATGTCAAATGTTTTGACTTTCATTAATCACCAATGATACAATGGTATGATAGCAGAATGAATACTATTCTATAGGCGTCATATAAAAGCTTGCTTTCCTATATGTATGCTGTACAAAAGAAACAATTATTTCTTTAGGGAATTCTGGTATTTTTTTATTTTAAAAAAAAGACCTCATATTTGCATTTAGCATGGAAGATGATCTGACAAACACCATCTATTCTTGGGGCACACTACAAACAAGCAAAATTGAATTTACTCATTTGTGATTTCCATGGCAGTGATCATTGTCACCACCATCAATTTCTACATCTTCACACAACCTACTGTGATATGTTTATATCTTGGGAAATTAATTAATCTTATGTAATGTTATCATTAGTAACAATTAATTTTTATTTTTACAGATAACGTAATTTTCATTTTAAGCTTCCGTCAAACGGGAAGGATGTCAATGTAAAGCAGTGTATTAATTAAATGAATTATAATTAATTAAAATACAATTAATTAAATCAGTTGTATTTATGAAAACAAAATATAATATATAAATCAGTAGATTTTTTTTTGAACATATCTTTAAATCATTTCAGTAGAAGCTAATATTTGAATATTATATATATATATATATAAAGAGATATATGTGTGTCAATATTTTAATAAGAAATTAACAAAAAAATTTCAAATTATTATTTCCTCTAGTAATTAAATGTCAAATCTGTTTTTCAATTACGCGGTGTATACTAGTAAATCTTGTAAATATCAAAAATAAAAAGAATCTCAATAATTTCAATTAAATTACACAAAAAATATCTTAAGCCAAATAGTTGCTTTTTAAAAATTTATTATTTTATTTTAATTTTATTATATTGTATTATTTTTCTTATCATCTTTTAATCAGTTTGTAATCAAAAAGCCGATAGCTGAAAACAAGATTTTTTTTTTTTTTTTTTGAATTTTACAAAATATCTCGTTGCAATAAACTTTTCAACTAATTACATTAAAAACAATACTAAAAAAATATTAACACAATTTATTTTATTTACAACTAATTATTTTATATAATCGATTTATATAATGTAGGTTTTATATAATTATGTTTTATGTAATGTATTTTCCGACAATATTATTATTTTTTTACAACTGAAAAAAAGACAATTGTATCTGCTTTTATTGCTTTGTATTTGTATCGTATTATTTGCTTTTGTATCATTTACTATCGCTTACGTCGTTTTGCACTTTTTTTTTTTTTGTTGTTGTTTATGCTTTTTTGTGTATGTTAATTTTATTCCTATTATTTTAGAAGAATAAATTTAACAAATATTACAAAACTATACTGCATTTTTTAAATTGTCTAAGTGTTAGTCATTTTAAAATTTTTTAAAAATAAAAAAAATTATATTAAATATTAAGATTAATTATAAAAATATATAAGTTTGCTATGGAATATCTAACGATTCGATTTCATACATAATCTACCAATTAATTATAAGAATAAAAGATATATTTATTCTTTATTTCCATTTGTCAATTATTTTTATCCATTTGTTAATTAGAATAAAATTAATTACACTAATAATATATTATTTTTTATTGTAATGCCTGACCTACACAACAACCTTGAGAATTACAACAAATCAATAGCTTAATATTTTTTTAAAACAGCAAAAACAGTACATAAGATTTGGGTAAGATTGTATGGGATCTAAGGATTCGATTTCCACATAACCACAACAACAACAACCACAATAAGTAAAAGCACAGATATAATCATAAGTTTACAAAAGAACAACTCTAATCATCACTTTCTTCGTAGTAGCCCCGCATTTGAGGGATAACTATCACAAAAAGTGGTTACAATAATGCCAAGCCCCAGTTAGGGGTGGACAAAGAACCTTCCTCATTCCAGAATCAGCTCTAAAAGTCTATTTTTAGAAGTAGAACATTTTTAGGACCTCGTTAGGAAGGAGGGCGAGAAAAGATGGCCCGGAGAAGTTTTCAAGATAATTGTTTCCTGAATCTCTCGAGTATTGCAGAACCCCAAGATGCTCATTTCGAACCTTTTGAGGCTTGCCAGAACCTTTTTAAACTGCGCTGCTGCAAACGACATTTAAACGAGAGGCGTGGTATTGCAACGAGCCACAGATGCAGAATCATGAGTTTTTCTTTCTCTGGATCGGTGAAGTAATATGAAGCATTTTGTTTGCGAAAAATGAAAAGAAGAATCTAGACTAGTTCACGTTTTAAGAAAAATATATGAGGGAAACCATCAAACGAATAATGATGCGGTGTTATGAGATGAATGGTATTGTTCTTTTTTTTTTTAGTATTGGCATTTTTACACTGAGTGAGAAAATAATTTTAAAAAAAATGGAAAATGAGAGAAAAATATGGGAGATAGTGTTAGGTAAAAAAAAAAATTATTTACTATTTTTAATTAATAGTATTTACTAATTAATCACTATTTTTTTACAGAAAATGGAAACCTGAGTGAGAAAAATGAATGGGAAATCGGATTAGGTAAAAATTTGTTTTGTACAAAATACTGAAAACTTTACATTGATCTGAGATATAAGTGAAGAAAAAATGGAAAATAGGGTTAGTTAAAAAGTCTATTTTAAAACGTTTAAAATAATATATTTTGCATATGACAGCATATATTATTTTTGAAATGATGCTTTATAATTTTTTTATAGGTAGTAACAATTTTTCTACTTTAAGAACTATTCATTTTGAAAAAGTATTATAATTAAAGTATTAAATCACAAAAATATAAAATTTCATAAAAATAATTCCAAAACTAATATTAGAATGTAGATGGGAAGTTATTATTAAAGATATGTATATTAAAAATATATTATAACTGAAATAAAAAAAAGTATATCTATAATAAATAAAGTATGTAGTAAAAAAAGTGTCCGTTATATTTATTACCGTTAATTAATTTAGATGGCTTTTTTAGAAACTTCAAAAAGTGGGCTGAATTTTACCGTTAATCTCACAGTGAAATGCGTCCAATATGTCCCACCATGAAAATGTTCTATTTAAATTCTGCCCGGGAGGAAAAAGTCCGAACAACAAAGAAAATCACTGATAGAAATGCCATATTGGTTGGTAATACATTGACCTGAACGTTCGAAAACCTCCGTGTTAGTTCTGATGTCAGATCCCCTTCCAAATCTGCCCACTTTTTTCTTCGATATCCACCCCCCGCCAGCACGATCTGACAGAACTCATCATCGTCGAAGTCACGTGGTGCACCCAAGTGCTTCCGGTTTTTCCGCATACAAAAGACGGAAGTGATGTTGATAGATGATCGCGATATTGCTGAAATCCATGCAACGAGATTTTTCAGTGAGGGTTGCTACAGCGCCTCCGGAAGAGAAGAAGACCTTGGCTGCAACCACTGAACGCCTGTGGGTAAGAAAAAAAAAAAAAAAAAAAAAAAGCGAAAAAGAAGAAGAAAATATTCCACCTCTGTCCGGAAAGACCTCGCCTCCAACACATATTGACTCGCTCGAGGAAGATCCCGTGTTTATCCTATCTATCAAAATGAGATTTCTCGGAAACGGCGAGGTGTTCCGAGGGATGCGCTTTCATGAAACTGCTGGAAATTTAAAATTGTCTAGACACTAGTTCTGGTTTTTATGGATAGTTTCCAAGTATATGGAGAAAAAAAATTTTTCAAATAATGACCAGCATGATAAAAACAATTTTGGGAATTATTTTTTAAATGTATTATTTACGTATTAAATCAGAATTCAGATTAAAAATGAACATATTTCATTACATATACACACACACACACACACACACACACACACACATATATATATATATATGTTGTTGTTCTAATGCAGCTGGCAATACAGCGACAGTTAATTTTTCATGCCATAAGCAAGGGCTGCACCGCTGTTACTCATTTAACACTATATCCAGCCTTCCCCACATATATATATATAGGTATATATGCGTATATATATATATATATATGCATGTGTGTGTGTGTAGTAACGCTGAATCTCCTATGTTTCTTCATTTACAATAGCAAACGACTTTGATCATATTAGAAAACAACAATGTTTCATAAACTGTTTAACAATATATGGATATAGCAAAAACTTATATAACAAATCGGATTTTGTGAAATATTATGTGCTGGAATTTGTAGAACTGTTGTAATTTGTATTCGGAATTTTTCGCAAACTTAACAGGTAAAAAAAAGTGTTTGTTGCCACTTGTAAGTTGACTTACAATTTTTTTTTTCACAAATTCAACAGTAATCATGAAAGAATGTTTCAAGTTGACATTCGAACAACCATTTTTATTCTGATTTTCAATACAACAAGCAAATACTGAAAGTTGTTCTGAAGAATATTGTTTATTTTCTTGCAATTCCTGAGGAACGCTGTTACTATACCTAAATATTGACAGCTCTCTTAGTAATGTCAAAAACCTGGAGTCTTGCCATTTTTTTTTCTTTTCAAGTTGAATTTGAATCTTCTACGTGTAAATTATTTCCATCAGATTTCCATCCTGTAAATTATTTCCATCTGACAAATTGCAGCAGTGCTAGTTGGAACTGGTTTAGCTTTTTTCTTAACGTTTAAAAACATCCACTTGCTATATAAGTAATTAGCAAGTAAAGAACCACTCTGACTATCACGTGACTATATCCACTCTGACTATCCTCACGTTTTTGTCATTTCTTAAGATCATCGATGCATTCTTAGGTTGTGTTCTGCCATGGTTCCAATATTGCTAAACGGAGGCCTTGTTATGATTCCAACATCAAAAGGTCATCCGATTTGTCCATTCTTCTCACTTTAGTTCAACTATATGACATTCTTTAAATGTAATGACGTTTTATGTTTTGTTAAAGTCTAGAATAAAAAAAATGATTAACATTACATCAGTTTTTCAGAGTTGTTTATGTTGTTTGTTTGTGCAGTTGTTTTTATCTTTTAATTTGATTGTTCTGTGAAATGGTACATAAATGTAACACGTTTTATTCGATTTATATAGAATCTGTAAATATTGTTATAAATCAAGTTACTTGTAGTTAGCAGTTTGTTTAAAAAATTATTTTTTGTATTATTTTTTTGTAATTTGCTACTGTATATCGACACATCACCAAAACTAGAACCGAGATGTTCCTGAATGGAATGTTGCTGTACCTGAAAATGTGACATCCGTGGGGTTATCACTTTCTTGAGGCTGATGGAAGGACATGCAGGCTTACAAATTTTCCTGGCTATCCGTGGCCAATAGGAAGCGCTTGCTTTGGCACTGCTTGCACAGTTAAGCCAAGCATCCCATGGTATCTGGTTTAATTCAGCAAGCGATGCCAAAAAAAAAAAAAAAAACTCCCGGAAATTCAAATCGTTATCCATCAAGGCCATTCCTACTCGTTTTTGAGATTATAAAACAACGTAATGAGAAAGTATTTATTTTATTAATAAATGCAAATTTGTTAAAAAAAGTGGTACTGAATTTTTAATATTTTAGTTAGGATATTGCATTGAAAGATTTTAAAGCGGTTTTTATCATAGAGTATATATTATAATATGTAAACAAAAACTTATAAATATATCTACACCAATAACTCAAAAACAAATTAATTCTAATTTAATTTTTCCATCATTTTATTACGACAGAGAAATTTTTTTCTAACTTATATTTAGATTACTAAACATAAAGAATTTTCAAAATAGATTGTTAAACAATCATTTCATTAATACATTAAGTTAATTTAAAATATAATTTTTCATAATGAATTAATATTGATATCTTGTCTAGAAATCGATTGAATGATATCATGATAAAGAAATTCTGTTTCTTTTTTTGCTGGAAACAGAAAATGCTATTCAAGTTCCATTCCTAGTTCTTTATTGACTCCAAACCGATTCACTTTTGCAAGTCACTTTTTTTCACACAAGAAAAGCAATTCGTGTAAACACTATTGTATAACGGATCTCATGTATGGATAAGCCTGCCTCCAAATGTCTTTCTGCTACATATTCTTTTGAGTCGTAATCCAAGAAAGTGGCTTGAATAACGCATTACGATGAATCACGGAATACACTATCTGCTTTTTATTCAATATGCCCATAGAAGAAAGAAGCGATATTCTTCTGCCTCGAAATATGTATTCACTGCTAGTCAGCTCAGCTTTTTCTTCTTGTGATTCTATTTCTTCATTCTTACCCTTTCTTACCTGCATTATGCACCTCTCAAGTGCTCTGATGAATGGTAGATTAGTTTGGGGAAGTTTGGTGAAGAAGTTTCACCCATTTCAGGTGACAGTCGTCTTCTGGCATTTTTTGGTATGCGGTCCAACATGTTTTTATGCGTTTTTTATGAGCGATTTCTCTTGTGAGGCATATAAAAAAATTCCATCTAATGCATACTATAAATAAAAATTAAATGTAAATAAAAAAAACAACAAATAACTGTCAATGTAATATGCAAATTAAAAAAATCCAATAGATTGCCCATCTGATATACCCATCTGAAGACCAGGAAAGTTATTAGATGCGAGGGTAGTACTACATCGTGTTTTTATGCGGTTCCTATTAGCCGCATAAAATTTCTTGAATGTGTTGTAAACAATGTATTTCATATTAAATTATGAAATGTTACGATATATTTTTTGTCTCGATTTCTTTGATAAGGTTCCTATACCACACAAATATATGTATATATATATACTACAGGATGAGGATAATTAAAGTTCCCACAGTCAAAATGTAAAGAGCGAACAGAAAAAAAAAAAGTTGAAAAGAAAGTTGTAAAAATGAAACCATCGTTTCGCCCTTCTACCAGTATCTTCAATTCTAATTTGAACTTATTGTGACGAGTGTTTTTTTTTACAGCATTTTAAAAGAGGGGAAATTAATTATAATCACCTTTATTTTTATATATATATATCCTTCCAAATATGCATAAAAACACATCATTTAAGAAGTATTTTACTTTTGCGGGGAAAAAATGTTTTATTCCCTGGCAAATTAGTTTTCAAATTTGAATAAAATTTAATGAATAAGGAAGTGCAGTTCTAATTTTTTACTATACCTTTATTGCATTATTACAAACTTTGCAGTAAAGCGAGTGCCACTTAAGAGTTTTTAAGAAGCATGACTTCTTTTAATATGCTTTACGCCATTTTAAACAGGATTTGATGCCAAATTTGAAAGTGAGACTGAAGTTTTATTTCACTGAAAGGAAAAAAAAACCCGGCCCTTCCATATTACAGTGAAGTAATCACGTGATTTTATGCGACTGTAGAAAACAAAAAGCAATCAGGACGACTGAGTTTATTCTTCTGGAAACACAAGTATCGTTCTCAAAAAGTGATTAAAAAAATTTATATTAAATATTATATTAAAATTAAAAGAAATTTCGTATTGACGTTTCAAATTAAATTATTTATGCCATCTTTTAAAAGTATCTTCCTATTTGTTACATTTTAGCAATCGCTCAAATTTTTTTATGAAATTATTCGCCATTTTATGAGTGAAGGACAATAGCCTTTCGATTACCACAAAACAACTATCTTATGTAATAAATGTTAATAAAGCCGTGTTACTTCTTGAAACAATGTGGTGGAATTTTCTCACAAAATAAGAAAATTCCCCGCCAAAATTCATTATCACTCTTGCACATATGCATAAACAAGAAACAATCCAAAACACTTGGCGAAGAAAAAAATACAGCTCTGAAGCCAAACAAATAAAAAGTGAAATCCCTGACTTGATCCTTTTTTTGATTGGATATTGAACTCTCCTCGGTCTTGGGAGCCATGGCGCCCGTAATCACTTTTTTGAGAACGAGACGTGTTTTTCCAACTCGGTCCTCCTGATTGCTTTTGTTTTCTACAGTCGCATAAAATCACGTGATTACTTCACTGTCATATGGAAAGCCGGTTTTTTTTTTCTTTTCAGTGAAATAAAACTTTAGTCTCACTTTCAAATTTGGCATCAGATTCTGTTTAAGATGGCGTGAAGCACATAAAAGTCGTACTTCTTAAAAACTCTTAAGTGCTACTCTCTTTACTTGCAAAGTTTGTAAAAACGCAATAAAGATATAGTAAGAACTTAAAACTTCCTTATTTATTAAAAATTTTAATCAAATTTGAAATATAATTTGCCATTGAATAAAACATTTTTTCATTTTTTTTCAAGGCGAAGACTTATTAAATGATGTGTTTATATACGCATATTTGGACGTATATATATATATATATATATATATATATACTATATACGAATAAAACTGCACGAGGGCATATTTTGTATGTGTGTATACTACTGTGCCCAAAAAGTAAAACCAATTATTTTATTTTTAAAAAACTTTTTATTTATTTTTCCAAATTTATTTCGTCGCCTTCAAAAGTAATCCCCTCCGGACACAAGACACTTATGCCAACTTTTTTCCAATCCTCAATGCATGCTAAAAGGTCATCGGCAGGGATGGACTTCAAAGAGCGCTGCGATTCACATTGAATCTCTTCAATCGACTCAAAACTGTCCCCCGGAGTGGTCTTTTGAATTTAGGGAATAGTCAAAAGTAGTACTGTGTGAATACGTGGTTGTGGAACGATATGGGTTTCATTTTTGACGAAACAGTCACAAAGAATCAATGCAGTGTGTGAACTGGCGCATTCGGTGTTTTCGGTACCAATTGGATTAGGCGCATTTGAGGCCCAAAATGGAATTGATCTATCCTTTTAAAATTCCAACATCATCAGTCAAGTCTCTAAATGTAAATGGATGGTTTGCAAACAACAAATCTTAAATTGTTTGGGCGTGAGCTTCGGCAGTTGAGGTTGAGAGTCAACCAGAGGGCTCTCCGTCTTTAACGCATTCTCTGCCTTCTTTGAATTGTTTATACTACTTGTAAACATTTCTTTCTGATACAGGAATGCTCACTGAATGCCTTCTGCAGCATTCTATACGTTTCCGCAAACAAAATTGAATGCAGATTCTTTGCTCAATGAATTCAAACATTTTCAAAAATCGCCAGAATCGGTTTTAGCCTCTCTATTTTGACATAACATTTCACATAGATGTCAAGGACAGTGCAGGCAACCTAAAAAGAAAAAAAAAAATTAAAATTACATAAGCCCCGGAAATTTTAAATTGAAAATGGGTCTTACTTTTTTTGGACACAGTAGTAAAAAGACTTGCACTAAAGAACTAAAAGAAAGACTTCGACTAAAAACAAGCATCATTTCTTAAATTCAAATTAATAAACATAAGCAATTATGTATGTTTTACTAAACTTAAATTACCTTATTTATTCTAATAATGTGTTAAAACCAGAAATATTACTGTGTCCATTTTAAATTCTTTCACAAAAAGTGTTTTGCTTTTACTTTCCACAACGTTTCAAAAAGCTTGAATATTATATTAGGCGGTAAATGCTTTACGAAAGAATGTTCAAGGTGCTAAAAGACTGATGAAAGTTGAGTGGCTTGGAAAAATATGAATTCACGCATGCACTTAAACAATACAAAAACTTTTAAACACATAAAAGTTTAAGAAGAAAGAGTTAAAAAAGCACGTACATAGTTTAGTTGAAATAGAATTATATCCAAAAAATGCACTTCGCAAGAACTAAATACTGCTGAAATGTTAGTGTTAACTATTTTTCGAGGTCCTTTGAAAACATACTATTTAGAACTTGAATTAAAAAAATTAAGGTATACATTCACTATTATTTGCACGTACTGTCTCCTTTAAATATAATGCAAATATGGGCAAAGGCAATGCTAAAAATCCCAAAAAATAAAAATTTTAGCTTTGTTCTACAAAATAATGAGAGAAAACCTCATAATATTATACATAAATGCTTATAATTCATTATGTGTAATGAAACACCCAAAACACCACATGTAAAGGAACAGAAAAACGATAATATATTTATATGGAATATTAACTATATATTAATATACAACTGTATCATATATTTACTTGACCTACAACTTTTTCATATTGAAATAAATGTACTGGTAATTATGAAGAATAATACTCGGCTATTTACCATACTCATTGTCCAGCTATGGGGTAAGTTAGGTTGCATGCAGTACAATGAGAGGGGCGGTGCTTTATGGTACAATTACTGCCTTGAAGATAAATTATACTGAGTAGAGATTCAGACAGAACAGAAACAACACTTTCAAGCATGAGTATTATGAGATTTATTCAATATTTAAACAAAAATTATTATTATTATTAAATTAGAATTATTGGATTTGGATTACACCTTCTGGAGCACGGTGCCACAGGTTTCGCGTTTAAGTCCCGGCGGTGCCATAGATGTTTGTAGCGGTTCGGAATCCACTTTAAAAAAGTAGGTCCGGGTATAATAAAATTTTGAAGCGTTGGACGTAAGGCTGACAATCCTACGCCGTAAAAAAACAAAACATCTATCTCGAATTTTGCCAGTAGGCAGAAGACCTTGGCCCACCGTGAGGCTGTTGCGCCAATGAAGAAGGATTACACCATCTCATTATGGTATGGGTCCCCTTTTAAGGTAAATCGAATTAGTGCCCACCACTATAAATGTTAACAATGTAAAAGCTTAAAGAGAGATGTGCTGAAAACGTTATTGCACTAAATTATCAGGGCAAAACAATATTTAAAGATGTTCATAAATTAAAAAATGTCTGAATACAGACAAGTCAATATTAATATTTACATATTAAGTGTTTTCTTCAATCTTTAGTATATAAATTCCCTTCTACCCTACGAAATTACGATTTTATGTCATTATACCATTTACATCAAAACAATATTTTAAGAAAAAATAAACTTCTTTAATAGTTTATGGTAGAAGATAATCAACATTATTGTGCATCAGAGACAACTTAGAATAATCTGAAACAAATTTTAAAGAATAACTTTAGAAATTCAATTATTGCCAACTTATTTTCTCCGGAATTTCTTATAGCATGCTCATTTAATATAGAAATATATAAAATGTGATTAAAATCATCACTCAGATGAAAACTTGGCATGAAAGACACGGACTGAAGCTCTAAAGCCTCCAGACCTCTAAAAAGAACAGAAAGCATTACCATGCAGCCGATCCGTAAATTTGTAAGCACGGAATAATTCCTGGTGTGACACCTGCACGTTTCCGTTCTACAGGAAGTGTAACGTAATTGCCACGATAACAGATGCTAATGCCTGCCTAAGTCTGACCAAACAATGCTTATCTTAAAAGGAAATATTTATTTTTCCCTCGAGGTACAGCCGGCCTCCAGCAGAAAAGGGGAACTAATCCGGTCACTAAAGCCTGGCTGGCTTCCCGCCAACTAGTTATTTGCAGAGAAGAAAGCCAGACACATACATAAGTAGAAGTGCGAGTCAGATATTCAAAGAGATTATGCTCGGTGCTGATCTGAATTTACCTATGATATGTGCTTTTGTGGATAAGATCTCCTTTTGTTTATTTTCGGTAGACAGATGTGCGAAAATTATTCTTAGCCATATACATATATTTGAGTAAGGGGTTTTGTATTTGTTTATTCTAAGTAAACCTGAAATTCAAAAATGTAGGTCCAAATCCTATAAATAAATGGTTCTTAAAGAAGGATCAAAATTGATAAGTACAGGGTAATTATAATTACTTTCAAAATGCTGTAAAAAAAAGAAACACTCGTTACAAAGAGTTCAAATGTGAAATGAAGATACTTGAAGAAGGGAAAATGGTATGGCATCAGAAAAATAGTACCAAAAAAAGTTCCACCGATTTTTCCCATCCAATTGGGTATGGCCTTGCCGTGGTGGATGGGTTTTCCACTAACACTGTCAAAACTGTTGAAAGACTTGGAAGTCATTTTTCCGTCAAAAAACCGAAACCATCAAGCACATTGAACACTACAGTTTAAGGTGCAACTCATGCCAAATACGTTGTCATTTCGATTCAAAATATCACTGGCAGCCGAAATCACTTTCTTTATACCGCTTAGAGCTCCATCTACTAATACACTTTAGAACTTTTTGATGTCATATGGTGTCCTCCCCCTTCTTAAAGTATCTTCATTTCAAATTTGAACTTCTTGTGACGAGTGGTTCTTATTTTACAGCATTAAAGGGGGACTTTAATTATAATCATCCTGTATATAAATTTCATCTGAAAAGATTAAAAATTGAGATGACATTGCAACAGATTGCAAATTATTAATATTGAGAAAATGGAGCTTAAATCTCAACTTTTAATGAGGCTTGAAGAGAAATGCAATACAGTGATACTTTTTTTTTTTTTTGCCATTTGAATTTTCTGACGTAAGCTTTTCGTTTAATTTGTAACGGAATTCTGACTACTGGACACACGAAACCGTTAAAATTAAAGTTAAATCTTAACACCAAACGTGTAACGTATTGCAATAATATTACTACCAGATTACTACTTTGAACGACTTCAAAATTCTCAAATACTGAAAAACAATATTTTGTGGTGATTTATCATTGTCATCAAAAAATATTTATTTCCATGTTGCAAAACTCCTTTTTTAATTGTAAAAATCAATTAATTACTTTTTAATTACAGTCACTATAAGAAAATATCTCATATTGCTTGCTGCAATAAAAATATCAGGAAAAGCTCCTACAAAATATGTGAATTTGAAACTCGTAATTTTTTCTAGAGGTTCTATTTCTAGAAAACATTTTGAAATAAATAAAAATCGCAGAAGATTATTACTAAACTTAAAAAACAACAAAATTTGTAATTTAAATTGATGAAATAACTCATATTTCTAACTTAGCATAGTTTTATAATTCAGGCAAAATTACTATTAATTATAATTAAATTATTGTTTTGTCGTTTTTTGGGAATTTGCACAAAAAAAAAAAGAGGACATTTATCTTCACTGAAAAATTCAATTCAATACAAATTTCAATTTTTTTCCCAAAGTAGGATTTGTAATGGCACAGTCTAGTTTAATAGCTGTACAAAGATGCTAGGATCATAATAGAGTTCGTTTCAAAAGTTGAAGATGATAATGAATATATCATTTATATTCACAACATCGAAAAGCCGTTGTTGACAAACTAAAATAATCACATTTAAATAATTTACTTCGCGTTGTTATGAAACTCCTTTCAGAAAAAAGCCTTGCACTTAGCTGTAGTCAATTTTCAAACTTTTGTAAATGTATGCATTCCATTTACCAATACTTCTTGCTACCTGAATGAGTATGTTGGCTGTCAAGACATTGAATTTTACAGAAGAAAAAAAAATTTAATTAAATTTCTAACTGATCATAATCTTATTTGTTTTTCCACAATGAATTTTGGCTTTTAAAACGGTTTTTGGCTTTTGAAAGATAATTTTTTGAAGTTTGAAATTATTTAAACATGCCACGTCAAGAAGAAATATTTGCGAATTATTTCCATTAAAATACAGAATCGAAAACTTGGTTAAAAAAATTTTTATATTTAAATTTTATTTTTCATTTTATATTAAATTACATAAGAAATTTTAAAAAATGGAGCAATGCAAAAAAATATATAAATGTTAATAACTGAAAATACTTTTATTAAATTAAAAATTATCACACTAAATATTTATATCAAAAAAATTCTGATAGATTATTTCAGAGTATTTGGGGACATAATTTTAAAATGCTCCATTAAAAATGGATGTTAAGAATATTTAGTTTGATTTTTATAAAATCAAAGTTATACGATTTTCTAACATTCGAAATAAGTAGTTTGATTTAAAAAAATAAAATCAAGATGAAAAGCTCCTGCTTCCAGCAGCTTAAACTAATCAACCAAGATTTAAATCTTAATGTAAAAATAAATCACATTTAGCTCTTTAAAAAGGATGTCGTTAACACAAGCTGAAATTATATTTATATTCATGTCAAATACATTTCTTGAATAAATTTCCTCTGTGATTTATGATTGCAAAATGTTTTATTTTGTATGCCTATCTTATACCATGGATACAATGACTTAGATGCATACACACACGCATAAACCACGATAATTAGTTAACGTATACTTTATTTCTTTACGTATAATAAAAATAAATAATATCACACACGCAAAAAAAAAAAATATTTGAATGTGTGATGTTACATCAATTTAATGGTTGCTTGTTTTTTATTTGGCTCGATCTTTGTATGCAACAAGTGGAAAGTGGATGTGTCAAAAGTCTTTCTTTTATCATCTTTTGCATTCATGTTTAAATGCATGTTTTATGTATATATATATATATATATATATATATATATATATATATATATATATATATATATATATATATATATATATATATATATATATATATATATATATGATAATCCAAACGAGCTTGGTTTTAAATACATTATCTAGAACAACTACACCTATTTAGTTTGTGCACCTCCTACCAAGATCCAAGGAAATGGAAAACAAGTTCGCAAATTAGTATTTTATGTTAATAAATTAAATTATATCTTCTTCTTCTTCAAATGGCTCTACAGCCCCATGATAGGCCAAAGCCTTCTGCCTACTTTGCAGATTCCAAAACATGAGATGTTATTTTCTTTTACGGAATAGGGTTATTTGCCCAACGATCTATAGTTCATATAAGACCAGGACCTACGGTTTATAGTGGGATTCGAATCACTATAAACCTCCAGGTACAACCCGGATGCGAAACCTGTGGTACGAAGAGTCAAAGCGCTAGTCACTCGGCCACCTGGCATAATCTACAACCATGCCATCAGACATAATAAATCATGCCATCAGGCGTAATCCTCATTAATATCTTACTTTTAATAAATATTACTTTCACAGTTCTTGTTGTTGTAGCAACCTCAAATTTTCTTTTTATTCTTCATAGAATTATTATGTTTGTATATCATGGATTTGCTTGATTTTAGGAGTCACTTTAGAACACTTTTAGCAGCTGCAGTCCTTATCGTTTCTGTCCTGTACAAGCTAATCCTTAAATTCTGTTTCATTAGGTCATTTTTTTCTTCTGGGCACTGTATATCATTTATGTTTCTTTATCGATATATTTTATTGAACCATTTTGAATTAAAATGCATTCACTTCGTCTCTGATAAATGTTACATTATTATCTAGTGTAATACAATTTATCAGCCCGATTTAACATCACACGAAAGTCAGAGTAATTGAAAACAAGCTAAGGCATCAGAGTTGCCAAATAACATTTATTTTTTTTATTTAAAGAAAAGTTAAACTGGCAATATTGTAAAAAACGTAATGGGGATTAATGGGAATATTTATTCTATTTATTTTTAAGCAAAATTATACCAAAACTTAAATATTATGCTTTTTTACATTATAATAACTATTTAATGTATTTGTTTCTCTAGAAAGATTCAAATCTGAAGAGTTTTCTATGATTTTCGAAATAAAGTCAATAACCCGAGACTTCAAGTAAAACTAAAGGTCTTGAAGAAAGAAAAGAAATAGAAAAGATTGACAACCTAACAACTCGCAATTTTTTTTTCTTACTTTTCATCGCGCCTTGATGTCCAATTGACTAGCGTTCTCGTCTTTGATACCACAGGATCAGTTGAATCCTGGCGGTGACAAATATGTGTTAGATAGATATGTGTTAATGGTTCGAAATCTACATTACTGTGTCATGGTCTAATTAGCCTAAAGTGTGCATAAAATAACCGTAGAGCGACAAAAACCACACACCTTACTTTCATCTGTCAACTGAAATAATATTCGAAAATCGCTACATAATATCTATCTTAATTTAGGAAACATTACATAAAATGTATTGAACACTTAAATAATATTTATGTGTTTATTTTCTCAGTAATCAAGGTTTGAACATTCCATATTTTTTCTTTATAATCAAAATCTTAAAAATGTAAACAAATTTTTAGATTTTGATTTTATTATTTGATTTTATTATTTCTGAATTTATTTAAAAAATTTTCTTATTACAAGAAAAAGAATTAATTTATTTGTCAAAACCCAAAATACAACTCATTATTAATAAGAATTTCATTTTTATCCTTTTACGTAGCATCTTAATAATTTTTAAATTAAATAAATAATTTAGAAATTGGCATCATCTAAGCGATAAATTTTTACCCTAAAATCTTGTCTTTTTAGATATATATTCTAAATTACGAATACCAAAAGTATTATTTTTTACTAGTCAAAGTTATAAACTCATGTTTGTGAAAAGGAATATTGTAAAAAAAAAAGAAAAGAAATAATCAAACAAAATTTATTTGCTTAAAATTTCGAAATATTCCAAAGAAATAAAAAACACTTTTGGCAGTTAAGTAAAATAATGCTATTTTTTCATTTTCAACAGATTAAAATAAATTTAATTAATGGAGTGAAAGCATTTAAAATAAAAATAATAATAATGCATCATTGTAGCTTTTAAGTTAAATAAGTAGCCAATTCGGAAAATGTCACCTTTTAAGAAATATGTTTTAATCCTAACGATGAAGTTTTTTTCTATCTTCCACCAAATGTATGTCCAAAATTATGAAGATCAAAAGTATTATTTTTTTAGACAGATCCATGTTATAATATTTTAAAACTCATTTTATATGACGTTGCAATTCACTTTTACAAAAACAATTTTTGTTCATTTTTTTTATACATTGATTCGATTCCTGTTGATGTAATCTGCAAAATAATCAATGTAAAGCTGCGCTTTTTTTTAAATACCGACATAAACTTTGACGCGTCACTATGTTTTAATACGTCGATTGAAAACAAAATTAAAACATAAACTCATTATGGAGCTTTAATGGAAACAGTTAAAATAATGATACACAGCGAGAATTACCAGAATTGGCAAGTGAAAAGTTGTTGTTTTTTTTTTTCCAAGTTAATTGTTGTTTTTTTTTCATAACGTATCTTTTAAAACATTTATATCGTTAAGTTTGAAAGTTTATCTGTTATAAACACAGAAAATAATAATAAAAAGAAAAGAATTAAGAGCTAACAGGGCAGGTGGTGGTAGTAGTATTAGAAACAAAAAAGGAAGGGTATAGTTTTTCTGGATGTCTTTTCCTGGCTTGTTGCCAATGGCGGTTTTGAAGCTTAGTGTTCGATACATATATATTCTTTTTTTTACAGGACGGCAGAAAGGGTGGAGGGGTGATTCTGCAAAGACATTTTTGTTGATATTCGTGTTTTGATATAAGTTTTTTTTTTTTCCCTGCCCAAAAACTTGAAATATTACGGTTTGAAAACTTCTCGTTGTCGTCAGAGATTGTCCTTTTTTTTTCTCTGTCCTTTTTTTTCTGTACTTTGGTTGGTGAGTTAGAAATAAGGTAAAGGCATGGCACTGAAGATTGATAATAGAAAGGGGAACGTATAAAAATAGAATTTTTAGGTTTCCTCATTGAAAATATATTATTAAACTTAATTACAATTACAAGTATAGTTTTCAATTATATATAGCCATTTAAAAAAAAAAAAAAAAAAAGAAAAAAAGGTAATGTGTGCCTTCTTGTTGTTAGTTATATTCTATGTTGGAATTTCTACCATTTTTTCTTTCATATGATACGCAAATATAGAAAGGTTATTCTAAATCAGTGATTGTCAATTTTTTTAGTATATTCTATAATTTTTTAGTATTTTTATAATTTTTTAGTATATTTTATAATTAGTATATTTAGTTTTTTTTAGTATATATAAAAACTTGTTAGTTCTTAAATCTAATTCTTAAATAGTTTTTTAAATATTTTTCCGAAAAATTTTTCTTCTTATAAAGAGCTTTATCGGAATTTTAACTTGTTATTCCATGCAGGGGGAGTTATACTGTCTTCAGGTTTCCAAAGTTGCCAATGTTTGCAATTGTATACATCATCAGATGATTTTCAGATTCAAAATAAAATTATTTTTATCTTCATTCATTTTTTTTAAATTTACTGTAATTATTTTATAAAAGAACAAAAAAGCGAAAGGAAAATTTGCCGTGATTCCTCTGAGACAATAATTTGGGCATCTTATTATTATGACTTATATTTAATTATTTTATTTTTTAAAAAAGATTGCATTTTTATTTTGAAATTAATCTGCAGTTTCAAATCTCCTTTAATTGTGCAAGAAGAATTTGGATAATTACAAAATACCCGAAATAAAATAAGTGACAATATTTTAGTTTAAAAACTTTTATCATGCTTTAGAAATAAAACATATGTTTAAAAAACAAATGTTGCACTCTTATTCAAAAGTTCTACTCATTTTTAATGATTACTATTTTTATTTTTGTTATTTTTTTATGAATTAATTACTTTTCTACTTATTTTTTCAAAATGCCAGGCACTTTAATTACCTAATTTTAAATGGATACGCTGCAATAATTTGCAATTTGAATCGTAACAAATCTGGCCTTTTAAGGATGGAGCATCACGTTTCTGTAAATTTTTATCCTCAAAACTAACCAAGGAGAAGGTAATATTTTCTTGAATCACTTTTCAAATTAACTGTCAAACATTTACAGGGCTTATTGGAGGAAATACGGAAAACTTCAACCAGGCAGTCTCAAACAAATCTTCTTGAAACGCCTTTGAGTGGAGTGTACTCTTTGAAGCAATGATCACAGCTCCAGGAAACGGAGCAATGGCCAGGCTTTTTCAAAGTCATGAACATAGCTCCAGGCTATGGCAAGGCCAGCAGTGGCATATCTCCAGGCTAAGGCCAGCAATGGCCAGCCTTTAAAACCATCATCATAGCTCCAGGCAATGGAGGAATGGTAAGGCTTTCAACGATCATACCAACAGGAATCGAACCTTTTCCCTGTCACAAGTTAATTGTATTATAGTAGCATTTTTTATTTTGTTTCACATCGATGGGTTCTTGTTCCACTGATGTATACCATGAACAGTCAACTAACGATTTATGAATTTGGTGGGGGTGATATATGGTTCTTCCAGATTGAATTTTAAGAGTAATTGGCTCTCATTTTCACTTCTTAACCGAAACTTCAGAAACCGAAATCTCCTGCCAGGTAACACTTTACATACTTTTGTCACAATTGCCATCTAGTTCTTAATTTTTGAAAGCAGTGACTGCAACGACGACGTCAGCTGATTCAAACCTAAACCCTCCTCTCTAGGTACCAGTAGACTCCCTATCATTGACCAAGTGCTCAATATGCAATACATTAAAAATAATGGCTTGCAAAATTCATATCGTTGTTTTCTGATTATAGATTTCAGTCAGTTATTTCAACAGAGAAATATATTTTTATATCTCCAGAGTGAGTCTGAGCAGTAAATTTTAAAGAATGTCTATAATTGTTAATGAATAAAAAATTTAACAAACACATTAAATCTGCAGTTTACTCACTGGAACGGCATCTTTCAAACGGTAATCATAAACTTCTACTAAGAACATTTCATTTTTATTTTAAAATTCAATTAAACTGAAGAAACAGATTAAAAAAAAAGAAAAAACAACAAAAAAAAAAATGTTCCAACGTAGAGTCACACAAAATAAATCATTTCGCAGATTGGTTTTTATAATTACCGATAAAACAAAAATAAAAAGATTTAATTTGATTTTCTACGCTTTAAATATATGAAGTCATTGAACGAAGGGAATTACAGAGCATTCATTGCAATTCTATCTGATTAAATGGATTGGATGTTGCAATTTAAAATTATTACTACGCCAAATTAATGAATTTCTTCCTTATCATTAATTGTGAAACACCAAAAAATTGACCTAAATGGATTAATTAAATTGCCTCTTAATAAGTAACACCATAATAAAAGTGAAAAGAATTCGAAAATAATGAGTTAAAATTCGGTAGCTTCCATTTTTTTTCACTAGACTATGCAGTAATTGCCACTTGAAACTACACGTTTAAATGATTTTAATTACCAACTAGATAAAAAAAATATATATAATAAAGTGTACTTTTGTCTCGGGTTACGGAATTTTAATCTTTTAAGTGCGATTTTATTTTAATGAGATTTTTAATAATTAAAAATGAATTCAATCTGTAAATTCTTTCATTCAAATAATAGTATTATGTATTAAATATTCAATATACACTCAAAATAAAGCGCGATGTACCAAGAAAGATTTATTTATTGTAAAAAATTTCGAATGAAAATATACAGGTTAATTCAACAGTCATGGAACAACTTTGAGGGGTATACAGCTTACAGAAAATGCTATATATATATATATATATATATATACAGAGAGAACTACATCGGCCATTCAAAAGGAAAAAAAGCCACAAATATTTATACAAAATATGTAATAACAGGGTGTGAGGCCAGTTGTTCAGGAAACCAGTAAAACACAAAAGAAATTACTTAAAAACCAAAAAAATTATAAAAACCAAAAAGAAATACAGTATAATTCCTTTTAACTTGATAGAGCATTTCTTTACATCCAAACACTTACCAAAGTGCAAACCCTATATACAATCTGAAATGAAAAATAAGTTCATCATTTATGGTATTCTATCAATATTTTGTTGTACGTTTTGGTACTTTTACTGTCAGCCGGTGCCAAATTTGCTACTTTCACATTTTTGGGCGACGCAACAAACCAAACAACCATTTAGCGGCAACCATAAACAACAACTAGCAACCATAAACAACATCGAAAATAAAATCACAAATTTTCATCAAACAAATAACTTATTTTATTAAAAAAAGTATAAACTTAAAACATAAACTAAAGAAATAAAAACATGATTTTTGACGATATACCACGATAAAGATTATACAGTGATGATATCCATTTATACCACGATTTTCCTCGGTCGATCACCACCAACCTTTCTTATAGCTTTCAATTGTAAGGCTTTTCAAACTCTTGAAACTACACTTTTTGTCGATTCCAAACTCTTGTGAAACACTTCTCAAACTACGCCCCTCTTCAAGTTTGCAGATCATTCTACTACGTGTAAAGGCAACCTGATGGTTTCTTGTAGCCATTATGAACGCACGATTTCGCTTTCACTTCAGGGAATGCATCAACATGCGTCCTTTTTTTTTTTTTTTTTTTAATTGCCTTAGCACTGAGTTCGCGCGTTTGCGTGCCGTGACGTTCCCTCTGATGTCACAGTATTGATATTTACAGGCATCAACCTTGCTACTGCTTTTTCATTGTACTAGTCGCAAAAATCCTTTTTCAACAATTTCATGGTTGTACGTCGAAAAATGCATTTGTTGCTTAAGTTTGGCACGCCTGTGCGTTATGCACCATAATAGTAGTACATTTCATACTACTGTGTAAGGTTTAACTAAAATTAAATTGTCACGAGAAGTCGCCACTGTGACCAGTAACTGATACCATAACTGTATGAATTGATTGGACAAGCGGTTAGATTTTGAGACAAGAAGTGAGAACGCTAGGAGCGTCTGAGTGATTAAGACGGCCAGGAACCGTATTTGATATGTTTACGGTTTTAAGTGTTAAATAGGATTGATATTATGGAAGTGGCACAGGGTGCCATGTATATGTAGTAATGTTAATATCGTAAATAAATTAATATAAAGAAAGATTGGAGTGTTTCCGTCCTCCTGACACAACTAGTCGCTAGCTGGCGACAACAACAGTGCTAATCTATTTCACACCATACCAGAGCAGTTGTTCATTTCACTTCATAGCGGTAGTCTATTTCAAATCTTTGTAGTAATTCCTTTTACACTACATCAGTTGCTCATTTCACACTCTAGAGGTAATCCATTTCCCACCCTGACTAGTAACCGTTTATCCATAGCATATTATGATGTATAGTCATAATCACGATGGATGCTTTTCCGACTCGCTCAGTCCATTCAGTACTGTAATCAAAAAACTAGACTAAAGAGACGGAGAAATAGACTTTAGCCGTGACCAACCAATGTCATTAAAAGAGTTAAAATTATACGAAAACAGAACTCAGATCTAACTTGATCTTCTGAATAGTGTTGAAATCTTTTCTTTGTATCGATATTTATATATTGTTACTTTGATTCACGTAATTATTTTGAATCGCTGTCTATGTTTACAATACAAATGAGTAAATGAAGCAATTTGTGTTGTCTTTTAAATATCTCCCAATTCTTATTTACTGATTTAACAAGCTAAATACAGCAAGTTTACAAACGAAACTAATTTAATAGTTATGATTTTAATTACTACATACTTTAAATACACTTATTATGTTCTTCCCAATTAAAGTATACGATAACATCAAATTATTCAAATTATTCAATTAACTAATTAAACAATTATAATTTGTTTACATTTCTTATTTTAAAAGTTTCCGGGGAATTAGGAGGACATTTGATATGCCATAATTACTTAAGATAAATTACAGAAAATGTGAAAAGCATTGAAAGATATCAAAAGGTCTTATTATTTTTACAATGCAAAATTTGTATGCTATTTTTTAGAAATATATGTTGAACTCATTACTTAAAAATATCAACTTTTTTGTAAAAAACTTTTACAAGTACTTATTTTTATCGTTAATTCATTCCTTTGGTACATCTATAGAAGTACCAATTTCTTGAAGATGCAGTGGTGTGATAGAAGTTATTGAGAATTTCCAATATTGACAGAAGAATAATTCTTTAGTTCAATAAATTTATTACCTTGTGCTTCTATTACAGAATTAATAAATAATCAATGTGACCAATAAAATTATTATACAAATTAATTACTAAATAAAATAGATACTTAAGGACAAATGTCAAAAGAGATAAAAAGTATTAAAATAATAAAATATTACTGATTATTACGATAATTATTATAACCCTACTGATTATTACGATAATTATTATAATACTATTGATTATTACGATAATTGTGATAATTATTATAATGCTATTAATTATTACGATAATTATTATAATACTATTGATTATTATAATTGCGATAATTATTATAATGCTATTAATTATTACAATAATTACGATAATTGTTATAATGCTACTGATTATTACTACTACTTATTATAATGCTACTGATTATTATTATTGCTACTGATAATTTCAGTTATTTGAAAATAGAGAACAGACAATTTTCTGCAATATTTTTAGGAAAAATATTGAATAATATCATGTCTGTATTTCCACACAATATCTTCTAATAGTTAAAATTAGTATCGAATTCTCCTTTAAAATTACTTGCATTATTATATATATTAATAATAAAAAAAATTTGTTGTATCATCCATCTTTAATAATAACTTTTACAATAAGATCTAAATTTTAACTTGATTTATATGATATCATTGATTTTTATATGATATCATCATTTTTATGATATCATGTTTGAATTTTCACACAATATCTTTTAATAGTTAAAATTAGTATCGAATTTCTCCTTTAAAATTATTTACATTAGTATGTATAATATGTACAAAAAAATGTTGTTATATCATCCAAATTTAACAATAACTTTACGTTAAGATCTAAATTTTAACTTGATTTAATTAGACGTATTTAATTATTATCTTTATGAATTAAAATAATGACTAAAATTTGATTAATTGGAATAGGCAGATCATACTTTCTTGTAACTACTGAAAACTAAATAGATATTAATAAAATTAATTATTTGGAGAATTAATTCATTTGGCAATATTCTGACATTAAATATTTATCCTGCAATATTTTTTCACAAATGGCAAAAGTTCTTTTTTTTAAACATTCGTTTCATATAATTTGCTTTAGCATGCACGCTACATGTCTCTCGATTTGCAATTTAAACAAATAATACAATCATCGCATGAGCAATTATGAATTGATATTATTTTTTAAAAATTCAATAAACGCCAAATATTAATCTTTTGCGATTTTTGCTATCATTAAAAAATGAATAATACGTTGATCTGCGATAATGAATTCTTTATTCTTTGTTAGCAAATGAAATATTTTCCTACTAATAAATATTTCAGTTGTCGAGTGTTATATTCTCCAAATACATTTTAATTGGACTTATATTCCATGTAAATAAATTTAGGAACTCTCTCAAATCCTATTTATATTCAAAAGCTTATTTATCTCAAATTAAAGAAGAAATATAATTCAAAAACAAAAACGACGAATTGCTTTTAGCTATAATCATATTTAATTCTAATTGATGGAGTTTATCAAAGTCTTATTTTGTAGAACTTAATCCAACTGCTAGTAAGCTTTTAATTTTTTCCATCAAATTTATGCAAGCATTAATACGCCAAAGTAAAACTAAATGCTTTTACTGGAAATAAATACGGATTAGGATTTTTTTATTAAATTTTACTGCAGTTTTCACTTATAATTATGGGTTTTATGAAAAACTAAAACTTTCATTTGAGTTATAATATTTTTAGTTATTCATTACTAAAATCAATATAATTTCAGACATGGATTAATTTCTGAGAGAACATTTAATGGTTATTTTTCTGTCAAGTTATTTCTGTGTTTGTTAAAAGTTTCTGTTTTTAACTGCTGTTCAAACTAAAACAAACCACGTATCTTGTTAATCGCTCTTTAATTAGTTTTGTAATGATTTGTTATCTAGTAAACATTTAATTACTTTTTCTGGTTTTAATTGGTTCATTTTCTGCTTTAATCTTTCTAATCTGTAATTTATAAACTATCTCAACGAAAAACTAAATGAGCAATTTTATTTGTTATGAAAGTCTTTTCATAGTTTCTGTTTCAAAAAAGGGCATTATTTCCTGGGGCTACTAAAAAATAATATATGGTAATTTAAATATTTTTGTGTTCATAAGAAGTACATTTAGATTTATTCATAACAGTTGATGAATGAATTCTACATTTGCTATTGGATGAATGCACATTGGCCCTCAAATGAATTCATATTGTCTATGGAGTGTATTACACATTGGCCTTTGGAAAAATTCCTATTGGCTTAAAAATGAATTTCACATCAGCTTTGAACGTTACACATCAGCTCTGCACACTGCACATTAGCTCTTGGATGAATATTCATTGATTCTTGGATGAGTGTACATTTGCTCCTTGATGAATGTTCATTGACTCTTGGATGAATGCACATGAGTTCTTGGATGAAATCACATTGGCCCTTGAACAAATTTCACATTGGTTCTAGAATAAATTGCATATTGACACTTAAATTAATTCATATTGGCTATGGAATATATTATAACTTGGCATTTTACACATCACATACACATATCATATTACTTACATCATAATGATAAATGTGAGAAATCACTTCAATCACTGAAACACTTGGATCACTGAATCACTTACCACTAAATGATTCACTGATCACTGATCACTGAATCACTGAATTAGTTACCAATAAATTTATTGACTGATCACGGAATCACTTACCAATCACTAAAGTGATTGACTGATCACTGATCACTGAATCACTGAATCCCTTGGATGTAGACACATTGGACCTTTTAACCAATTTAACATTACTTCTTGAATATATTGCCTTATTATACCTTAGCCTTTTACACATCACATATACATATCTTATTCACCACATCATATATAAATATCACATTTATCATATTATATAGATTCACATCATATAGATTTACACATGACATACACTCAAGAGCCAAAACATTATGACCACCCCTACAATTTGCAATGAACTCACCTGGATGACGTGGAAGGCACGTGATCAGGTGGAAGCGGTATTTAACTGGTATTAAGTGGTGGTATTAATCCATGCCAAGGCGGTTGAAGCTGCATTGCGCGCCCAAAGGTGGGCCAACTCGTTATTTACAGGTGGTCGTAATGTTTTGGCTCTTGAGTGTATATTTGAGCTTCACATTCATCACATCACATTCATCCCATGCATTCATATATACATCACGTATACACACACATTCATCCCAGTTATCACATTCAAATATTCCCACGTATACACATCACATTTATCACATTCCCCGCATTTACTTCTTAATATGCAAGAAAACTCCGTGAAAACTCCCGCCAAGTAGTTCGAAGTATTCACACAAATTGTAATTGTCGTCTTAAATTAAAATTGTAATTGAAACACACAGTGTCAAACACACAAAAAAGCCGGAATTTTCGTTCACTAAAACCATTAACGCATTATGCAAATAAGGCGGTATATCTTTAGTATATATAAAATATTTAGGGCCTAATTCCATGTTGAATAAAAATAGTATAGATAGATTCCGATTACAAATTCGGTATTTTTTATTATTTTGTTAGCAATGAATATTAATTGTAGGCCCCGCTAGCAACATAAAGGAATCATCTTCTGTCGAAAACTGCATTTTGAGTATTTCAGGAATTGCTCAGTAAATTTAAATTTTAATATTTATCTGTTATAGTGATGATTTTTAATTTATAAACGCGTGCATTTTGAATTGAAAAAGCAGAAAATAAGTTATTTTTCTACGCAATTCGACAAAATCACCCACAAAAACGATATTTTTAAGCCAACTTCTTGAATTGAAAAAATACATTTACTTTTATTCCACTAAACATTATAGTATCTTTGCAATACTTCAGTGAAAACAATTATTTCATATAAGTAAGTAATAAAAGCCCACCACATTCTACTTCCAATGAGTTATTTGATGGAATGTCGAACAACATTGTTTGAGGAGCCGCAGCAGCATTTATTTGCCCTTTCCGATGGGAACGTCTAAAATTAGAACACTTACATCAAAAAGCGGATGGAAAATGTGTCGATAAAAAGTAACCTAATAAATGGTTTCGGGGCCTGTGACACATGAAAAAATACGCTATTCTTGGCACGGCAACGCCTACAGGGTGAAAAATGTTTCTTAGTCAGAAAAATGTACCATATGGCCGAAGAATGTATCACTGCGAGGCCACATATCATACGATTAGTCAAACAGAAAGATATCAAGATGCGATATGCTTGGTTTTCCCAAGTGAAAATTCAATTTGCTGAAAAATTCAGTTAATGCTTACAATCTTTTACGTTTATATAAATTTTAAATTATGAAGTTCTTTACTAAAAAGATTTTAGACTGCTTGAAGTTTATTTTCATGCTGCTATATTTTTTTTTTTTCTTGTTGGTGTTGTATATCCGGTGGGACTTGTTTTGAACTTTACGTTTTTATAAAATGTACAGCTTACAACAAGTGAGGAAGTACATAACCCTCCTGGAACGCATACGTTATTTATGTGTTTCAGGAAGAAAACCCGAAAATTCAATCCGACAATCCTATTAATAATGTTTTATACATATTAATGTTTCATTTTCTGAAAGCAGTAACAGCAACAGACGTCATAACAAATTATAAAGTGTTCAACAAAAAATAATTATAACTTCCAATCTAAATTCCTCGAAAAAAATCTGTAAAACTATTTTTATCTCGTACTAAAATGCAAAATATTTTTTCTAATTATTTTAGGAAATTTTTTTAAATTGTTGTTGAAAAAAAACGAATTATTAAACAATACAACCACAGTAGTTTAGTGGATAGCAAGTTGATATCTCAAACTAAGGAAGTTAACCTGAAAATCGTAAGTCGTGCCTAAACATCCATGTTTATAACAAGAGATAAGGTCTTATAAATCTGTAGGTTGAAATTTCGTTCTGTTGATATCGATGAAGGGAAAAGTGTGTAAAACTATCAAATTATTACGGCAGAATGTGGTATTATAGCAACAACAACTTTTGATGTATTCTAACTAAAGTTAAAACTGTCATATTGACCCTATGACAAACGGCAAGCATATGCGAGGCATTGATAAAGTCATAAGTAGCAGGCAGAAAATTTATTGTAAAATATCTTGTAAGCATGGATTTTTAAAGCCGTCCAGTCGCACAGTTGCGATATGATATAATAATATGATATAATAAAAATATGTATATGCTTTTCTCAAGAAATATTTGTCAGGATACACCTAATAATACCTTGGAACTTATACTTTAAATCTGGGTCTAGTTTTAAATACTTAAAAATCAGAAATTAATTGTCAAAATAATATCTTACCTGAAATAAAAAACAGAATTGTGTCTGCCAATAGGGCCTCTTTTTTGGGTTAAAATCTGTTTAAATCACTGTTTATAAGCAGAAAAACTTAGAAGTTCTTGTTACATAAAGCCCCTTATTCGACCTATTTTGGTCTCAGTCTTTGCAACATAGACATTGTCACGATCTGAAGTTCATTTGGGTCTATTTGAGAGGAAGATTTTTAAGGGATATTCTTAGAGGTGTTAAGGAAAGTGATTGTTGGAGAAGATGGTACAACGCAGAAATTTATAAATGC
>BPLR01014197.1:0-97746 GCA_021605095.1 Caerostris extrusa
TGTCAGTCATTTGGTAAAATGGAGTGCTGCCATTGTGGGTGATAAAAATCGGCTTCCATTTGCAAACGATACGCGGCTGTTGCCACTTTAAGTTGAGGAAAATAGCAAGGAAGGAAAGTTATTCTTTGCAAACGTTTTCATTTTCCATTTTATTAAGCTGTAAAACGAATCATAAAAAATCTTCTTAAACTGAATCTTCTGAATAAATTTTTTTTTTTCTTTCCGAACTTTGTTTACTGTATACAGTTTCGGTCACGGCTAAACTATAAAGAATTTAGAATTTCTCAATAAAATAATCGAATTTAATAAATTCATTGATGTTTATATTGGCATAGATTATCCAGTTATTTTATATTTGGATAAAATTATCCACTACTGTATTATTCCGTGCTTAAAAGAATTTTAATATTTTAGTGAGTAGCTATAATTTGAGTTTATTTCTTTTTCCAACAATTAACTTATAAATCGCCTATAATCACTAAACATATAATGGCTTATTATTTAAAATATAAGTAATTATATTTTCGTTTGTTTATTCTGCTTAAATATGTTTGAATAGTTAAATAATTGCGTTTTTATACAGCAGTATATTTAAAAATATTGTTGTATAAAATAAGGTTTTTAATTATAATTGTTTATAATAATATTGTTATTATTTTTTAATATTTTATTCTTTTCAATTCTATATATTGCATCACATAATTTTAAAAATAATTTTATTATTTTTTGTATTTTTCATTGGATCAATATCTTTATTACAAATAAAAAAAAAAATGTATACATTTTTCATAATATAAAGTGCTTTTCATAATTCTGGTATAACTTTGTTTCAATCATTTCTTGTAAATATTTTGATTAACATAGAAAAATTTATGTAATTAACATTTGTTAATCTGTTTAATTATTGATGGAAATATAAAAATTGATATTAAATTAATCTTCAATGACCGTTTTGCCCATCAAAATTTAATGCTCAGGATATTTTTTAAAGTGAAGATTATATATATATATATATATTTAGTAATGCCCCGATATGAGTTTTCTTTTTAAATATATCGTTAGGTTACCTAAAACTCTTTTATACCACAAATATGAATAGGTATTTGTAAACCAAAAAAGAATATTTTTATTTAAATTATACTCACAAAAAGACTATTTCACGTGATTTCCTTTATAGTGGGGTGACCACATAAACCCTGACATTTGTTAAAACAGGAAAAAGAAGGGGAGGGGAATTTCTCTGCTCGTGACAGAAGAAAGGGATAAATGCTAATAAAGTAACCAATGATTGATCGTGGCTGTTTTTTTTTTCCCTAAAAAATCGTTTAGATATTATCGTATATTTTCAACAACAGATTTTAAATGCTAAGCTTCTTACCACACCTTTATTTTGTATAGTTAAATTTGGCCGCTCCCAACAAATATTTCTTTTTTTTTCTATCAGTAGAAATATGCTAATGAAATCTGTTCTAATTTTCTAGTTCCGTTTTTCTCGTTGTTTTGTTAAGCAATTTCCTTTGTTTGTTTTACACATATTGTGTTTCTTGTGTACCCTCATCATTTTACCAGTTTTAAAAACTGCTTATTTTGAAACTGTTCCGTTATATAGCTATTTCATCATAAATTTTTCATTCGAAAAAATTGTTACGTCATTTAGTTAGAATCATCTGAAATAACTGTGGCGGAATTTATTTCTATCCATTGTTAATGATTATGTAATTTGTGTTAAAATTTAGAACATGTCATATAAAAAGAACAAGAACAAGTTATATAAGAATACGAGAAAATTTAGTTTTGAAACTAAGAGGTTTTCATTTAGCTGAGAATGATTTAAGAAGCTTATAAAATTACATTCTTATGTTTTAATTATTATTTTTATATTTTTCAATCGTTAAATTTGTTTATTCTGTTTTTTGAAATACATTTTAATAGTTAAATAATTTATAATTTTTAAAAATATATTATTGCATGAAATAACGTTCTTAATTATTATTGTTTTTAGTAATATTGTTATTAATTTTTAAATATTGTATTCTTTTCTAATTCTATAAACTACTGCATCTCATAATTTAAAAAATAATTATTTATTTTGTATTTTCTTTTAGATCAATATCTTTGTCATTACAAATAGGTAAAAATTTATACTTTTTCATTATATAAAATTGTCTTCATAATATGATATAATAATAATAAGATATAATTGCCTTTCATAACCATTTCTTATAAGTTTTTTGGTACTTACGTATTAACGATACCTTGGCGACAGTTGCGCCAACAAAGAACACACACGCCAACCGCAGCTACAGCTAAAAGCCGCCAAATCTGTAGCTGTTAGATTGGCGACACTTAAAAACCACCAAGTCTGTCGCCAAGGTATCGTTAATACGTTAAGTACCGTTTTTTTATTAACTTAGAAACTTTTGTGTAATTAACATTTGTTGCTCTGTTAAATTATTGATGGAATTATATTTAATATTATTTAATTATTAATGGAATAAACTGTTTTCTAATTAATTATATTATTTTCTGAAAATGTAACTTATTATTTAAATTTTTTTTTTTTTTTTTTTAATTTTAGTTATTTTATCTATATGAAATATTCCAAATTAGTTTTTAAAAGATAAATATATAATATTAAAAAAACGAAATGGTATAAAAAGCTTTTTATGGTATAATTACTTATTATTTAAATAAATATGTCTTAAAAATTCAATTGAAATTTAATATTAAATTGTATATTTTGTGATATAACAATTAAATACTACGTGAATATTTATAAATCACATATTTAATCCAATTATTCATCAAAAAATTGTAATTCGAAATGTTTTACATTCTAATTAATTATTTAAATAAAATAAAACACATACAGCCTTCGTGCATAATTTATTCAACTGTAGCAAGACATTCCTAACAAAAAAATAAATAAACTTTTCATAATTTATAATGTAAAACTTCAATGCCATCAAGTAAAAACTTTTTCGGTATTCTTCAGATTTAGCCTTCGAGCTATGATTTAATTTTCCCGTTCTTCCAGACAATCTGGTGCAGGATTTGGTTATTATTCCAGCAAATAAATATTCGCGTACCACCCACACTAAGAATTGTTCTTCTACTGATTTTCTTTCTTTCTTTTTTTCTTTCTCTAAATCTTTAAACAGCTCTTTTTCCGCATCACCGATGATATAGGCAACGATATGACCATTCTTTTCAAGAATTCCTTCTTCAAAAAGAACCCATTTTCTCTAGAACAAAATATTTTTGTGTGTTCGGGGCATTTGGGTATTCGTTCAATCCTTGCTGATGTCACAGCTGAGAGATGCCGTCGAATAAAAAAAAATAAAAAAGTTCCATCTATGTTCTGCTTCGATGAGCAAAGAGAACTGAAGGAGCTCTTTTTTTATTATTATTATTATTTAAATCTTTTTTTGTCTTTCTCTCTGTGTGTGTGTGTGTGTGTCTAGTGCACGCACTGATCTCGTGGCACGCATGCTCCAAATGACACTGCAATAGAATGCGATGGGGCTGCAATGTAAACAATCCTCTGCTGGGAAATTGAATTCATTTTCTGCTTGCTCTAAACCAAAGAAATAGTTAAGGTTGTTTTGAGTATCCACCGAATTGCTGGAATGTTTTGGTTTTACTTTCGAATGTTTTTGCATGCTTGAAAACTTCTGATCATTTGCATGCTCGCAAAAAAAAAAAAAAAAAAAAAAACAACAACTTATTTTAGATTGCTTAGTTGTGTTTAAGAACTCTGATAAAATTGTACTAAACAAATAACAAACCACTAATGTTTTTTACAATCAATGAATTTTTTTTTTTTAGTTTTGAATTTTTTTTCGCGGCTGACCGGTTGAGTAAGATAAATATTCGTTAATTTTTTTTTTTCATTGAATAAAAAAGAAATTTACGAGGCTAATTATCAAGAAGGCTCAAAATGCTGTTTAAATTTTAAAAAAATCTTTTAAGAATCACTGAATTTGAAATCCTGTATTGGATATTTGGTAAGTTTTATACAATATCTAAATGAAAAATTACAATAAAATATATTTCTCGTTTTAAAACAGTTTTTGTTGAAATTATAAGGATTTAAATTTTATGTCACATTTCTAAAAGTAGCTTCACAATTTTTATATTATTTTCGTAAGCATTAAAAAAAAAAATTATACCCAACTTTTATGTCAAGTAGTTGTTCGTTAAGCATGACATTTTTTTTTTATCTCTTATGAAATCGACTATGAACCATTCTAATAAAGACGCTCTAGTGCGACGTTCATAAAAGCAATCTGTATCTATGTATATATACATTCATATATTAAACGCTCATTTTATCTCATTGTATAGCCTAGTATCATCTTATCCCATTGTATACATTGTATAGCATAGTATCATCTTATCCCATTGTATACATTGTATAGCATATATACATTCATAAGTAAAATTAACTTGAAAATAATGACTCTCTGATGGCGTGGTGATAATCAACTGGTTCCAAGAAAAATAAAAGTTCATTCAAAAGGGGTTATAATTATGAGAAAAGTCATAAAAATGACACAAATTATGATGGAAATCACTTTTTATACCTACAGAAAGAAAAAAAAATTATAACGAATTATTCCACTTTTAAAAAGTTATAAACATTGCCATTCGAAGAATATTTCTCAAATAATTATAAAATAAATGGCTACACAGAACTGTGTCGTAAACTGTTTATATTTTTAATAAGTATCATGACTTAAAAATATGGAAAATAATATTGAAAAATTTGAAGACTGTTATTGTTTAAATGGTTGAACTATTCCCGTTTGAAAAATTTTTTCGTCATTAAAATTTAAATCTTTAATTGCAAAAATTCATTCATCCTTTATTTAATCTTTTTTATGATGATTATTTTATTCATACATATTTTAGAATTTTTGTTTAACATTGCATCGCTGGAATAGATAAGGTATTTCGAATGTTTTTTTTTTTTTTCCTTCTTAAATCGTTTGGAATGCTTTATACCATTTTTTTCTTTTTTGTTTTTTAATCTTTCATCATTATCCTCTCTTTGTTCGCTAATTCTTTTTAAGATGCTATGCCCCAATGAATTTTCAACAATCAATGTCTTCATCAACATTGAGACGAAAAAAAAAAAAAAAAAAATCAATAATGGATAATGATAATTTTTTTTTAAAAAATTTTTAAAGCCAATTATTTATGTACATTTTTTGCAATTAAAAAATTGTAAAAAAAAGGTACTTTTGATGCTTTGATTAATATTTTGTATTTGATATCTTTTCAATGGTTTCTATAGAAAAGTATGTTGATTATTTGTTTACTATGAAAGTTTAAATGTTTATTGCAACTTAACTATCAAAATTATTAATCTAACTATCGTTTATTCTTAACAGTATAAATTTCAACATTAATTGCTTGATATATATAATCAATAACAATTTTGATTATATATATAATTATTATTATTTATGTTTTATTCAATAATTCAATAACATTAATTTATTATGTTATATTCAATAATAAAGTTATTAAATATTTTATTTTTCAATAACATTAAATTTTTTTATGTTATTTTTATTTTCAAATAATAGGTAAGAACCTTATCCTATGTATGTTTTGTTCAATTTCATTAAATTTTCATAAATCAGCGGAAAAGAAATTTATGAAATACGATATCTCATTTAACTTCAGAGTAGCAAACGACTTTTTTGTGAATCTCGTCCATCAGAATTTAAAATATCGTTTTCTTTCTTTTTTAATGCAAATATTAAAATGTCGTTTTCTTTTTTAATGCATATTTTAAAATATCGTTTTCCTTTTTAATGCTTATTTTAAAATATCGTTTTCTTTTTTTAATGCATATTTTAAAATATGTTTATTCTTTCATTAATAATTTTTTACAATAGTGTATTGATTTTCAAACTTTGCCATCTCGCTGAAATTGTGTTAGTGTTAAAATATTTAATGGAACCTGTTGTCGTTAGAGATAAATATAAAAGTACGGAAAAATATCTTTAACATTCCTCTGTTAAATGAATATAAACAGTTGAAAATTAAATTTATCAATTGCAAATAGGCCATGATTTCAAAATTATTATTACCTAAATATTTAACGTTCTTGGCAAGAGTGAGTTTGCATTTTTTTTTTTTTAATAATAGTCTTGAATCAATTCTATAAATTTTATTTTCAGTATTTATGAAGCATGTCGAAAATTATTATTAGAAAATAAAGTGAATGGCAATTTATGCACATCTTTGAAAATTGTGCTGGAATGCCGTTTAAATTTCTCTCTGCAATATTAAATAGCAAATTTAAATAAATATCTACTTTTTATTTCTTATCCCACTTGGTAGAGACAACAAGATTTTGACCAAGTCCATGGATCCGTGTGTTCTCATGAAAGGGGTAGGCAGCTTCTGACGTCATGGAGGCATCCATAGGTAGAAGTCTGACTTGGATGGAGGGAGTTCCTTCCGGGAGCATTTTTAGGGGGAATTATCCCACATTAGAGTATCGTATGGGAGAAAACCGGAAAAACTTCCACCAGGTAGTCTGACTCTCGAAGCAAGATGCTGAACATCTCAAACGCCATCGAGCCTCCTCGCTTTTTGAAACAGTGTCTACAACGAAGACGACAGCGTATTGAACCTCCGCCCTCATGCTCACCAGCGGCGCACGTTGCTACTGAGCCACGAGTCGGTAAATATTTTACTTAATAAAACATTTCTGAAAGAATATTAAAATATAAATGTAGGATTTGTTGGTGTCGAAATCACCAGATAGCGACACTTCACGGACGCTTGTCTTTGACAGAACCTGTTTACAATGTGGGGGAGTATTCAACTTTGAACTCTGACCCCAGGAAAAGGGGCAAGATCCCCGTAGATGAAGAAAGAAGAAGAGAACGCTAGATGGACGCGGAAGGGAAGGCTGGCAGGATGCGGACGAACAACGAGAGAGGAGCGAGATGTCTTGTGCTTGATTAACAACCAATGTAAACATTATTGTAAATTATAGAACCAATTAAATGGCTTTCTTTAAAGAAACGCAGGACTTTTATTGTGTCTGTCAAATCCCCTAGACACCCACTGTAAAATTTCAAGTTTTGTTAGACTGATAGAGAAGTCTAACAAAACTGTAGGCTCGGCCGGGATGAATTCGTTGGACTGTTGGAAGTAGCTAAAATCTACATAAATATCATGACATTTGATCTTTCCACTTATAAGATTGACTGTGATTGATTCAGCATTTCCCACAATACATCATGGAAACCTACTAACTTATGCATCCGATAATATACAACCGCAAGTTACACACACAAAAAACCCCTCCAGAATTACCTCGCACACACACACACAAGGGATGTTTAAACTTTGAGGGGGAGGGGGTACCGCTTACTAAAACAAGTTTTTTCTACAGAAATGCAGGTTTGGAAGTGAGGCGCTGAGGCATGAACACTAAACATGAGACACGAAAAGTAAAACATTGTTTATTTACAACAACATGTCAAAGTGATTCATTGAATTCTATTAATGTAAACATTGAATCGCTCGAAATGGCGACCACTCAGAGTAATGCATGCTTGGCGGCGTCAAAGGAGTGATTGGCGAACATTTCCGAAGATGCCATGCATTTGGCGCACAATTGCAGCCGCACTGGACAGTCGAACAACGAAGACCTCAATTGAGTCAACTGGAGTCTCGTACTGGAGCACACAGTTGCGAACACAGAGTAAGAATAAAATAGAATGCACAACTCTGGGTCATAAGTCCTCTGGATTGCCAGCCAGAGGACTTGAAACTCGTCACGAGACGGGTATTGATTAGAGTAGGGGTCTCCAAACTACGGCCCGCGGGCATCCATCCATCCGGCCCGCGACAGTGAATAGCATATTGTTGCGATAATAAGTTGGATGAAAAACGCAAAATGATAATAACTCGATTTCATTTACTTGCTAGGTATAGCTTAATGACAAGCATAATACGCAGGACATTTAGCTTAAGCATAACATTTAACAAATAATTGAAATGAATCCCACCTACATTATAGACTAGTGAACATCCTTCGGTAGTTATGTTCGGGTAAAGAGTATCGCATACGTATGTATATCGATGTTTTGAATGTATATATCCTGAATCAAACATATGATTTTTATCCTGGAAATCCCTCAGGAACGGAAAAGCTAAATGAGCGCGAATGAAACCGTGGGGTATCCGTTTGTAAAAAAAATACTAATGAGATTTATGTAATTGTGATTTTTCACTGACAATAGTGGATCAATTTTACTTGTACCAGTTATTAAAAAGAGATTTAAGATGCTCATCGGTTAACTTAGATCTATAAACATTCTCTGTGTACTTCATTATGTAGAATGAAGCGAATTTAGCAAGCGTATGCTTGCTCAGAGCGCGTACTCGGCGACTAGTCTAGAAATTATAGATAATGGCAGAAGAATTAAAACGGTTTTGGCCCTCGGTACTTACTGGAGTAAAAAGTATGGCCCGAAGGCTGAAAAGTTTGGAGACCCCTGGATTAGAGTATTGTGCCTGGACGGTGAGAAAAATTCGTTTGAAAGTGTGCTCATTTCACAACACACCACTTCCGACCCTACATTCCTATACAAAAATGTATGTTTTAGTAAGCTGTACCACCACCCTATAAAGTCCCACATGCACTTTTGAATCACCTTGTATGTATGTAGTCTTCTTCTTCTTCATTGGCGCATCAACCCATTGGTGGGCTGAGGCCAGATTCCGAAACAGGAGATGTTTTTCTTTTTACGGGTTAAGGTTGTCATCCTAACGCTCTGCAGTCATTTTAGACCGGGACTTACGATTTAAAGTGGATTCCGAACCACTACAGACACCCATGGCACCGCCGGGGCTCGAACCCGAAACATTGTGGCGCTGAGCGCCAGAACATGCATAAATATTACACGAAAATAAAATATGGAATATGGAAAAGTCAAACAATTTGATGCCTGATATACCACCATTTTAATAAGTGCTTTAGCTTTTGGTTTGATTTTCGCAGTGCCCAGTCGAAAAAGTGACCCGTCAAATGGCTTTGATCTACACTCAAGAGCCAAAACATCATGACCCCCTGTCAATAACGAGTTGGCCCACATTTGGCGCGCAACACGGCTTCAACCCGCCTTGGCATGGATTAATACCACCACTTAATACCAGTTAAATACCACTTCCACCTGATCACCTGCCTTCCACGTCATCCAGGCGAGTTCATTGCAAAATGTAGGGGTGGTCATAATGTTTTGGCTCTTGAGTGTATTTTGTATACAGGCGTCCATAAAGTATCTTTGAGATTTCAAAAATTCATTGCAAAAGCAAATGAAAAGACAAATAAATGAAAACGATTACAACATGAGACGTTTATATATTTAAGTTTTTCGACTGATTTAATTTAATACATCTCTCTATGGGCACTATTAGTTCCACAGCAAGGTAGCATTCGGTTCCTCGCCCTGTTCCCTGTGGCATCAGTGATCCTCTGCTCTATATTAGTCGCGTGCGGTGCCTTTGTTCGACACGCGATATCTTTAGCATAATCCTTGATTACCTCGTGCATTAGATGTCACTCCCCTTTCTAAGGGGTCGTTGGGCGGGAGGGGAGGGGCGATATCGCGTTTCGAACGAAGGTGCGGACATGACTCACCCAAAACGGAGGATGGCAATGTCACCCTTGATGAAGATATGCTGCAGCGGCAAGAAATCGAGATATGCATCTTGATATGCAATATCCATGTATTAAATGAAATTAATTGAGTCAATAACACTTAAGCGAAAATAATTAAAAACGAGACGCATATAGTCGCCATAATAAATTATCAAATTGTAAAGAGATTTTATGGATACCCAGTATATATATGCCTCAAAATGTTTGCACCCTGTCAGGCTTGCTCATTTTAATATTTGTATTTAACAACAAGGCTTCGTTGTTGTTATTGTATCCCTCGTGGTTGGATGGATGTATGGAAAGGGGTCAGCTTCTGTTTTTGATGGAGAGTAGAAATCTGACTTCCGCTCCGTGTCGCTGAAGAAGGGCCTTCAGGAAGGACTTTTAAGTGGAACCCCGTATTAGGGTATCGTATGGGGGAAAACATCCACCCGGTAGTCCGACTCATAAGGCAAGATGCGGAACATCCCAAATGATATCATGCCTCCCCGTTTTTTTTTTTTTTTTTTTTTTGTTTTTTTTTGTTTTTGCGGCCTGATGGCCTAGTGACTAGCGCTCTGGTCTTTGGTTCGAATCCTGGCGGTGGCATGGATGTTTGTTGGTGGTTCGGAATCCACGTTAAACTGTAGGTCCCGGTTTGTTTAACCCTCGTGCGCACAAGATGACCGTAGAGCGACAAACCAATCCCCGTTTTTGAAACCGTCAGTGGCTTGAAATTCTGCCCCAATGCTCACCAGCGGCTCGTTGCCACGAGTCGGGCACATCTGCTTTGTTGAGTGCGATTTTAAAATCATATTTGTTTTTGCAATAAATGCCGTACAGGTAAAATAAAGTTAAATGTATAAGGATCTTGCATCCAGGCTGGCATGCAATTGACAAATGATCTGATCTTCTTGTGTGTAATAAAATACAAAAATCTATTAAAAATTTTTATTTTAAAAAAGTATTTTTCTCATATTTAAATGTTTATTTTCGTTTTGTTTAATTAAAATTGCATCATGTTATTTTTTTTTTTTTTTGTCTTTCATGAAAATCCGAAATTTTTTCAAAAAATATTGCTAATATATATATTTTTTTAATTCTAAGCATCTCTGCAATAAATGATAAATTCATAATTTAACCACTTTAATCGGTACATTATCAATGTTCGCTAAAATTATTTTCAAATTTTTCCGAGTTTTGTATACGTGCGTCATGTTTAATCATTTGGAAAAAAAAAGCGATGAAATCACACGAAAGAACTAGGAAATTACATTAACACTTCTAACGCACTGTTTATTATAAAGAATACTTGGCGATGAAAAAAAAAAACTGCTTTATTATGGTAAACACATTCATTTGCTTTGCTTAAAACTACTTTTATTTCCTCGATAATCTCTTTCGCACTTATTCAAGCGCTTCCTTTATGACTGCATACAATAACTTAAAGACTATTAAGATAACTAAGCCTCGTGGTGAACAATACTTAATCCTTGCATTCATTCAGAATTTCTAATTTTAAATTTTCGCATAATGTATGCAGTTATTGCTTAATAATATTATTATTATTATTTTTTTTTTTGCTAATGTTTTATTTATTTTTGCATTAAATTAAAGATGGATCTTGTTCCCTGTTTTATTTTTCGTCAAAACATCTTTAAAAAATCACCAATTTGTTGTTGTTGTCGTATCTCCGGAAGAGTACAAGAAAATCAAATGTCATGCTGCTCCCGAATAACATTGGCTATGTTGATTGCCAGCTGGGAGTATAAATCCTCTTCCTAGAGAGGGTCCAGACAATGCATGGAGGCTGCAACAGCTGGGCAATCAAAGATATTGATGAGGAGCCAACTCGACATCAGGGCAGTTGCCACATTTTTGGTATTTTTAACGCCACCAACAGAAATTTCCATATTTTCGGGGCTTCATCCTTAGTCCTGGAAGAGTAGCATCTGTTTTTCTGTCGGCATTTAGTTCTGTCATTTGGTATCTAGTTTTGATCCTAGAAGGAATTATAAAATCTAGATTTTGCCAATGCATCTGCATCGGCAAGCGAAGTAGGGATGGCATTCTGATACAGACTTATGGCGTTCTTCACCAAAGAATCTGCAATTTCATTAAATCCCAAATCCACAGGCACAGGGTTCTATTGCAGGATGCACATTCTGCGCAAGCAGTGGATTTGTTCTAAAAGAGATATAATGTTCAAGGTTATACTTGAGAAATATTTATTAAGAGCCTGTAAGGCAGACCTTGAATCAGGGAAGATAATGATTCCATTCATTCGCTGTGATGGAGGTAAACTCAGATAAGCCTCAAGTGCCTTTTGAATGGCCAGCAGTTCTCCTGTGAAGTTTTATGCAAGTTTTACAGCACTAGCAACAATTTCAATTATTTGCCCATGGGGGAGTAACAAAACAGCTCCATTATAAAACGTTGAGTCGGATGATTCACCAGTGTAGGCAGTGATGTGATGAAAGGGAATTGATTGTTTTGAACCCTGATTTCTTTAGTTCTGCTTTGTGTCTCTCTTGGAGCAATTTTGCGTAAACAGAGTAGAGATGTCAAGATTTGTAATACTATGATTAATTGCCGGAGTTTTTTCAGAAATTTTTTTCTTTCTACGTCCCTGTTGGACGAGGTACTGCGTTTGATGGTGAAATTGCTGCGATTCGCACAGCTCTGTCCCAGCTGCAGTGCTATCTGGAAAAATTCACAAGAGCTGTTATCCTCTGTGATTCTAGAGCTGCTCTGTTAGCTATTGTTTCTAACAATAATCCTAAAACCCAAGACATATTGGATTGCCGTTATCATCTTGAAAACCTGGCATCACTTGAAAAATTATAGTCCTCCAGTGGGTTCCTGCCCACTGTGGGGTTCCAGGCAGTGAGAAAGCCGACTTCCTGGCTAAAAGGGGGGCTTTAATCACGCAAAAAATATCTCGTCCTATACCCTTCCACACTATCAAAAATCTCATCAAAAGATCAATTAAAGTCCGCTCTCAAGAAGACCTCTATAACTGTGTTTCCCAAAAGTCCTGGAAGAATGCCATCCCAAATCTATGTAATGTTCCAAGACGTAGAGCAGTCGCTCATTTCCGACTAGCCACTGGACATGACTGCCTGCGTAAACATCTTTACAGACTCAAAAATTGTTCCTTCCCCGATACGCACTCAGTGCAGCTCTGGAGAGGCCATGGACTCCACACATCTACTGCACTGCCCTGCACTGAGCAAGACTTTTCTCGCCGAGCAATATTGGGAGGCTAGAGATATGTTAGATTAATGAACTCTGTTGCAGCATGTTTTGTTGTTTTCTCTGTTCTTTTTTTATTTTTCGTTGTTCTGTAAGAATCATGTTTGGTAAAACATCAGTGCCTAAAATAAGTAAATCTTAACCATGAAACCGTTGTGTTAAAATATGTGATATAACATAATAAGTGTCTTTAAAAACTGAGTTCCTTAGTTTTATAGATATTGTGAAAAAGGATCACGAACCTGAAAAATCAGGTTTTTGAAAAGAAAATGCATTTTAAGATTAAAATGATACTTTTATTTATGATTAAATAGCTAAATTTAATTCAATCCTGTTTTCTAAGAAGCATTATCACTTTCATCTTCCTCAAATGTCTCTTCTAACTTTCTAAAGTATGGTAATTTGTTATATTTCTCACATTAAAGCAAGAAACAGCATCAAAAACTTTAAATTTTAAAGTTTCAGTGTTTACAAATACAGTTTTTTTTGGTACACGAGGCCAAATGACATTGTTCACAGATTCATTTAACCATCATGAGCAACTCAAAATCTCTGTTATCATTAATGTTATATAGTTATGCGTTCGGCCAAATCGTAAAATTGGTCCTGTTCGGATTTAGCGATTTTTTTGGCGCCAACTGAGCGATAAATTTTAAAATGTGGTAACTCGGGTATCTTGTATTGTTTGCAATTCACTTCACTTACAATCGCAACCAATTTCTTGGCGGATTTTGGCGAAAAGAATTTAGACGCCAAATCCCAAACGGCCCTTTACCATGCATTTTCAGGTGCAGTTTTCATCTGATCAGTGCATACTTGCTCCGTTGCAGCAATCAAAACGTTAGCATACTTTGAAATCTTTGTGAGTGGAAATGGTAAATTTATCAACACAGAATTCTACCAATTATTCTACCTTTTCCAATACTTACACAAATCTCGACATTAAATCATATAGATTTACTTTGATTCAGTATTTTGTGAATTATCACTGTTGAAAAACACAAAGGATGGTAAAATCGCAGAATAGGAGGCCGCTGTGATTTGGCATCAAAATTGTTTTCGTCAAAAAGAGTCAAGCAAAGAGTTGCTATTGTAAAAGAAGATAATTGCAAAAGTACAAGCATTTCTGGCGCAAGCGGTTACCACATTTGGCTATTTATCGCTCAGTTGGTGCCACAAAAAAGTCGCCAAAACCCAATTGTCCTATTTTGCGATTTGGCTCAAAGAATTTTTACAATATTTGCAAAAATCTTTAATTCTGATGCAAGGCTTATTCGTCTTTTCACTTGCACAATTTCCCATTGCATCCCATTTGCAAGCAGCAAAGTTATCCAAGACATTCTGAAAAACCTTTAATGGTATGATTTGGTATCCAGAATAAGTATTTTCTTGATATTCATTATGTCGTTTATATGAATTGTTAAATATGGCACTTCCAGTTCCCCACACTGTCATTAGAATCTGTACTATTTTCAATATTAGAAATATTTGGAGTTTCAACATTATTGTGTTTTTCAAACACCTCGAGGCATTCTAACAAACTCTGTATTAATAGTAAAATGCAACTTACTGAAGTAAATATAATCTAGTGTGTAAAAGGAGTATAGAGACATATCAACTAGACTTGATAGGTGCTTTGAGAAAAATATATCAATGTAAAAAACGACCAAGATCAATATAAACAGTTAAAAACTGTAAAAACACAGTTACAGTTAATTTTACTATTGCCAATTCTTCAATCAGAATTCAATTTAACAAAATAAGAAAAGTTTAACAGAGATAATAACAAAAAGTAGAGGATTAATTAAGGCGCCAAGTGGTTTGTTTACATTCACTAGCACTTAAATGGCCCATAATCTGTAACGTGCTTTAAGGAAGAAGAATGAAACATTCAAACACTTCTGCATTTTTTAATAAATAAATGTGGTACATAGTTGGAAAGCTAAAAGTTCAAACCATTTAATGATGTAAAAAGTAAAAATCGATTTTTGGTCGAATTTCTCTTACCTGGTCGATAATTTGATTTGCCCGTCAGCAATATTATAGGAAAGCAAAAATAAGTAAATAAAACTATAATCGGCTGTTTCATACTGATTACATCTAAAATTTAGAATTTAATGTAAGAACAAAACGCATAATAAAAAAAAAAGCTATAGAATTCTAAACGATTTTCTTTTTCTTGCAAAAATTTAATTTTCACTTTGAAATAAAATTGTCTTTGCTTTCACCAGACGATCTTTTAAAAAAATTTTACAGCATTTAATTATATAATTATTAGTACGTAAAAGAAATGTAAATAAATATTATATATAAAAACCCTCTTGAAACAAATTTAAATTAACCAATAAGAATTATTTGTGAAAGAAACTGAAAAAAAAAAAAATTAACCAATAAGAGTTAAATGAAACTGAAAAAAAAAATTAACGATAAGAGTTATTTGTGAAAGAAACTGACAAAAAAAAACTTAACCAATAAGAGTTATTTGTGAAAGAAACTGAAAAAAAATTAACGATAGAGTTATTTGTGAAAGAAACTGACAAAAAATTAACGATAAGAGTTATTTGTGAAAGAAACAAAAAAAAAATTAACCATTAAGAGTTATTTGTGAAAGAAACTGAAAAAATTAACGATAAGAGTTATTTGTGAAAGAAACTGACAAAAAAAAATTAACCAATAAGTTATTTGTGAAAGAAACTGAAAAAATTATCGATAAGAGTTATGAAAAGAAACTGACAAAAAAAAAAATTAACCAATAAGAGTTATTTAATGAAAGAAACTGAAAAAAATTAACGATAAGAGTTATTTGTGAAAGAAACTGACAAAAAAAAAATTAACCAATAAGAGTTATTTGTGAAAGAAACTGAAAAAAAAATTATCGATAAGAGTTATTTGTGAAAAGAAACTGACAAAAAAAAAAAGTAAATAAGAGTTATTTGTGAAAGAAACTGAAAAAAATTAACGATAGTTATTTATGAAAGAAAAAAGCAAAAAACTTAACCAATAAGAGTTATTTTGAAAGAAACTGAAAAAAAATTAACGATAAGAGTTATTTGTGAAAAGAAACTGAAAAAAAAAAAATTAACCAATAAGAGTTATTTGTGAAAGAAACTGAAAAAAAAAAATTAACGATAAGAGTTATTTGTGAAAGAAACTGACAAAAAATTAACCAATAAGAGTTATTTGTGAAAGAAATTTAAAAAAGTAAGCCAAAAACAAACGTTGAAATTGGTCCAGGAAACAAAAATTAATCAAGGACATGAAAAAAAGTGATCAAGGAAACGAAAAACCCCGCTACCCAAAACAATACCTATAGGTTTATGTGTAATAAGCAATCAATTTAAAACTATAAACACTTGAAAATCTGTTCTACTTTACTTCATTTCATAACATGTTTATGTTTCTCAATTTTTATTTGACTTCCTTATTATTATTTCTGTTATAGCATTCATTTCCTGTAAAAATATCGTTTTCGTTTCACTGGAAAGCTTCCATTATAAAAAAATATATATATATAAATTATTTATGTAAATTATTCTCAGAAAATAAATAAATTATAAAATTTTGCATGAAAAAAAAAAAAAAAGAGTATCGGATACAATGGCTATTTTTTTTTTTTATTTTTTTTTACAAAATTAATGTGTGCAGCGAAGGGTCCGCACCCTTTTGGAATTTCCGAGAATTCAACCTGGACAGAAAAGAAAAAAAAAAAAGTAACATTTGCCCAGAAGGACGCGCGGCAGCAGTTATTTAATGGCCAAGAAAGGACCTTGGGCACGCTTGGCATACTAAGCATCCGAGACTGCACAAAAAAGAGGCCGGAGTCGTTTCTCCTCGTAAAAATCTGCTTCGTCAGTGTCAGAAACGACTTATGGATCTACGCATGCAGAATTTGCAACCTGACGAGCAGATAATAAGATCACATGTGCAATGCTCTTGTGCATGTCTTGCGGTTGGATTTCGTGTTTTTCTTTTGAAACTTTCAATTGGGGGAGATGCACAGACTGTCGAAGACCATGTCTTGCAGACATGCACACTCAAAAAATAAAAATTGACAATTGTGTATCATTATATATGGATGTATGTGTATATATATCTGTATGTGCATATTCACTCAAGAGCCAAAACATTATGACCTCCCCTACATTTTGCAATGAACTCGTCTGGATGACGTGGAAGGCACGTCATCAGGTGGAAGTGGTATTTAACTGGTATTAATCCATGCCAAGGCGGGTTGAAGCTGTGTTGCGCGCCAAAGGTGGGCCAACTCGTTATTGATAGGTGGTCATAATGTTTTGGCTCTTGAGTGTGTGTGTATGTGTGTGTGTATATATGTGTATGTATGTGTATATATATGTGCATATATGTATGTATGTGTATATAATGTGTGTATGTGTATCGTGTGTGTACTATATATGTGTGTGTACTATATGTGTGTGTATCTGTATACAAAGTAAAAAAAGTAGAAGGACACTTGATTTTGTAACAATAACCGAAAAAAATTTTATTTTTACTAAAATTTTTCATTAGAAACATTTTTAAAATATTTTAAAAATAAAATTTTAATATCAGAATTATGATATTCAAACATAAAATATTAATGGCAACAAAAATAGTTTCTCTTTTTTGAAACTTTGTAAAAAAAGTAGAAGGACAGCATTATAATGAATGAAAAATAGTGATTTTAATAAGGAATGTTCTTCCCATTGGCCTTTATAACTTCAAATATTCTGTTTGGAAGTGAATTGTATAGAGATTGAAAATCTGTTTGACAAAAATTGTCCCACGACTCATTCAATGTTTCTCGAAGCTGAGTTAGCGAATCAAATTGCCTTCCATCAGCATAAACTCGACGAACTAGCATTGCCCAGATGTTTTCCACTATATTAAGGTCAGGACTTTTGGTTAGCCAAGGTAAAACATCCACATTATTTGTTAGAAACCAATTTTTGACTCCAGTCGCGGTGTGAATGGAAGCTTCGTCTTGCTGAAACTTCCACTCTTCACCCCCAAGTCAGAGCCATAAAGAAGAAGCTCGGAATTCAGCTCTTGAATGTAGTCTGTATTTTTGCCTACCATTTAAGAAAACCAGACTTGTCCTTCCTCCGTATCCAACAGCCAACCAAACCATTAAACTCCCTCCTCCCATTTGTCGTGTTGAATAGTATTCGTCTTCATTCCCCAGACAATGCCAGTAGTGCTGATATCCATCTGGATCGTCTAAGTTAAATTTCTTTTTATCGGAAAATATCACAGAAGTCCATTCTGTAGTCCAGGACATGTGCTCCTTAGTCCACGCTAAACGGTTATCATTGTGAGCTTGTGTCCACTTAGGATGATGTTTCCGTTTTTTGAAAATGAATTTTTAGATCTTTTAATATAGTTGTAAGCTGTTTGTTTCGGCACATGATTAAGCCCTTCTTGATTTCTTGCCTTTGAAATACTTCCTTTGTTCTTCTTAAGCACACGAACAAGTTTTCTTTCATCACGTGGTGTTAACTTTTTCGGTCTACCAGTCTTCTTGTTCTTTCCATTTTTATAAGGATTTCTGATAAAATTTGAAACTGTATTGGGCTCACCTGCAACAATCGAGCAATCTCTCTGACACCTTTACCATCATTTTGATATGCGGAAATTTGGCCTTTTTTTGAAAATCGTTCAAAGGTATCCCTTTAGGCAATTCTGAGAACGGAGAAACAGCGTCACTTTTAAACAAATTAGATTTTTTTGACAGAAACGTATAAAACAAAGTACAAAATCACTATTTAACTAAAGAACAACTCACTAAATTAAATATATTAGCAAGTGTCCTTGTACTTTTTTTTTTTTAACGCATCGGAAATTATATGTACTAATTTTATTATTAATATTAGTGGTAGATGTTTAATTTTTGCCTAAAATGAAAAAAGGGTCATTAAACTAAATCTGCATAAATATCTGGTAGTTAGGAGAAAATAAGAGTATTAATTGGCAAAAAAATGCTGTCCTTCTATTTTTTTTTCACGCAGTGTATATGTGTGTATTTATGTGGGTGGGGTGGGGCGTGAATGCTCTGTAGAAATATCGTTCTACAACTTATATTATGAGTTTTTTTTTTTTTTAATAAACTGATTAATAAAGTTATAAAATCAAAACCACATATTTTTTTTACAACTAACTTCTGACATTTACTCCACGCCAATACCAGCAGGCACACCTTTTACATATTGCTAACTGAAGCGGAGACAAAATATGGCGGCGCAGCTCTTCCCGCTCGTACGCGTGACTGCAAGAGGAATATCACTTATCACGCGCTGACGCGTGATTGCTTTTTAGTGTCGACGCTGTATCACACTCTTGCGCGGGATGAGCAAAGAAAGTGTTAATTTAAGAAGTGCTTTAGTATTCGTTTCGATTATCGTAATAATCAAGTGCAAATGGATTTTGTGTATTAATTTTTTTTTACATATATCATCTCTAAAAATATTTGTTTACACATCACTAAGCAATTGTTAATCAGAACACGTCTGCGGCTTATAACAAATCACTAAGCAATGACCTACTCATCTGATATTTTGCCTTCTGGTTACAATAGTCATATGCCATTGTTAATGTTGTCATTTCATATTTTGGCTTTTTTTTTTTGCAATTCCTTCTATTAGCTCACACTCTCCCTCTATATATCTTGTTCACATTTTCATTCGTTCGTAAAATACTCTTTATTCATCCACTCAAGTTCAAATACATTTTTTTTAACTTGTAGTGGATGGCACTGGATGTGAATACAGTTTTTCAAATATCAATTAATTCATTAAATTTAATTAATTCATTTTAGTTTTTTTAGATGTAAGTTGAATGTATCTACCCATAGAGGGCGCCAGATAAACTTAAAAAATGAATGAAAATTATTTATCAAGGACTTTCTGCAATAGAGTGAAAAAAAAGTAGGAATTGACTTTAAAATTTTTTTTTTTTTTATATTACTTGTTTTTTCTTAGATTATTTTTAGCTTACAAGTATTGCATATGTACTTTGTATTTAATTACTGAAAATAACCGAGGAAGTCACATGAAAGAGTGGTAAAATTGCCTTATCACTTCCAACGCACTATTTATTAAAAAGGGTACTTGACAGATAAAAAGAAATTTCTACATTATGAGAAACTAATTCATTTGCTTATCTATTTGCTGTATTTCCTTTATTTTTTACTTCACACTTATTGCATGTCACCTTGATTACTGCATACAATAGCTTAAGATTATTTAAATAATTAAGCTTTAAGATAACTTAATTACTTAATTATTTAAATATTTTTTTTCCTCCCATAAAATCAACGTATTTAGTGCTAAGCCGATTATTCATATAATCCATTTAGTTTTCTTTCTGTTAAGAAACTGTCGTTGTAGTTAGATAGATGAGATAAACTTCTAAATTATTTAATCTTGCAGTGTGCAGTTTGGGCAACCAGACTGTAACTGGCTGTGTTTGGATTGAGATACTTGAAGCACAGGTTGGAGAACTTGCAGATTCATTGACACATGCACAAACACCACACACATACCATTAGAGACATAATTAACACATTTAAAGTAAAAGAAAATAATTAAGCTTCTTAAAAGAATTCCATTTCCATGGCGAAACTCGGATACGCGCAGGAGGCGCTACATATATTTCCTCTCAGGTATGAGAGACTAAACTAAACGTTTTTCAGGTTGTTTTTATACTTCCTCTCAGGGTAAGAGTCTCGAGGCCGACTGACCATTTTTCCAGAACGCCATAGAGGGTGCTCTTGCCAGAGTGTAGAAGGAAGCACTGTGTCAAGTGCGCCAACTACCATGGGGCTGTTGCGGTACTGATGATGATGATGATGATTTAAAAATAAACTGTTATTATTATTATTTATTCAGAATTTGTAAAATAGTTCGAAATACATAGCCATCATGGGGACGATTTATCACTGGTGACAAAAAAAAGAAACTTTCAAGTCATACATTCCATTAGTATGATTTAAAAAGATTCTACAGAAGTGTAACGAACAGATTATTTGTATCCATGTTGTTTATCAAATTATCATAAAAAAGCACAGACCACTATACAAAACGATTTTTCTTGCAGCTGTCTAGGTTATATGTCCATTTTTAGTTATATAATTCAAGGGGTCCTGATGGCCGAGTGGCTAGCGCTCTGGCGCTCAGTACTACAAGTTTCGGGTTCGAACCACTGGCGGTGGCATGGATGTTTTGTAGTGGTTCGAAATCCACTTTAAACAGTAGGTCCCGGTTTAACAGGATCGTAGAGCGTTTGTGGGGGTAGTGTGACTCGCGCCCATAGTATATCACCAAGCTGCACGTGCCCCCTAGGTGGTGCTAAATGAGTCGCAGCAGGGCAGTCCTTACTTATGGCATAAAACAGGGGGTCTTCAAACTTTCCAGCCTTAGGGCCATACTGTTTACTCCAGCAAGTACCTAGGGCCAAAACCGTTTTAATTTTTCTGACATTATCTATAATTTCTAGACCAGCCGCCGAGTACGCGCTCTGAGCGACCATATACTTGCTAACTACAAACTACTGTCAGTGAAAATCACAATTACATAAATCTCATTAGTATTTTTTGCAAGTGGATACCCCGCGGTTTCATTCGCGTTCATTTAGCTTTTCCGTTCCTGAGGGATTTTTAGGATAAAAATTATGTGTTTGATTCAGGATATATACATTCCAAACATCGATATACATATGCGATCATGTACATATGCGATACTCTTTACCCCAACATAACTATTGAGGGTATCCTCAGGATGTTCACCAGTTTATAATTTTAGTGGGATTTATTTCAATTATTTGTTAGTTGTTATGCTTAAGTTAAATTTTCTGCTTATTATGCTTGTCATTAAGCTTCACCTAGCAAGTCAATAAAACCGAGTTATTATCATTCTGTGTTTTTTTAATCCAACTTATTATAAGCAACAATAAGCTATTCGCTGTCGCGGGTCGGATGGAAGACACTGACGGGCGGATTTGGCCCGCGGGCCGTAGTTTGGAGACCCCTGGCATAAAAGATAAACTGTCTGTGTATTGCCAGCTGCATTAGAACAACAACAACAACAACATTTATGTAATTCGTAATTTTTGTAAACGGATTTCATATTTTGTTGTTGAAACTTAAAGCTTCCTGTTTTAACAGCTTTAAGCTTAATTATGATTAAAAGATTTTGTTATATATATATATTCTTCTTTCTAATGCAGCTGGCAAACACTTTAGACAGCTTGGTCTTGGATGCCTTAAGGCAAGCGCTGCACAGACGTTACTCACTTTGCATTACCCAGGGGGCGAGTGTCACTTGAAGATAAGCCACAATGCCCCCGCAACGCTCTACGATCCTGTTAGACCGGGACCTACAGTTTAAAATAGATTCCGGACCACTACAAACATCCATGGCAGCCGGGACTCGAACCCGAAACCTGTGGTACCGAGCGCGCTAGCCACTCGGCCATTCAGGCCCCTTTTGTTATATATATATATAAACAAAAATAAACATAACTTTTTTTCAAATGTAATAAGGGACACGTGGTTTACGAAAGGAGGGGAGAAGGAACAACAATGGCAAAGGTGTCGAGCAGCTGCTCTTAAAGAAAGGAATTAAGTCTGTATTCGAAAGTCGTTCGGCGGCCTTGTCAGCCCTTGACCCAAATTGTTGTTTGAAGTGAGCGACATTGCCCGCAGCCATGACAGAGCGAACCGTTTTCGCTTAATTACCTACCTGGACGTAAACATACATGGAGATATTTCCTTCTTTTGGTTGGCGAAGGAATATTCAAATTTACCAAATCCCGTTTGGGTAGAGGAAGTGCATATTTTTAATGTCAATATTTTTTTTTTTTTTTTTGTCATAACACACGTCGATATTGATTATAGAATGAAATAAATTGTATCTTATAATGCCAAACATTTTCTGATTCCTTTTCAGCTAATCTTGGAAGGATAGTTAGAAGTATGAATAAATTTAAGTATTTTTTTTCTTCTAATCCAGCTGGCAAATAGACCGTGATAGGCTGCACCGATGTTACTCACTTTGCACTACCCAGGGGGTGCGTGTAACTTGATGGACGCGGAGTAACAATGCCCCTGCAACGCTCTACGATCCTATTAGACTGGGACCTACGATTTAGAATGGATTCCGAACCACTACAACACCCATGGGCAAATCCGGGATTTGAACCTATACCTGGTACCGAACGCCAGAGCGCCAGCCATTCGCTAGGCCCCTATAAATTTAAGTATAAATTAAATTTAAGTATAAATTATTCATTTTTTACAAAACATTTTTTCTCAATTGTTTTTAATTTTCAACTAGCATTCAAATGAAAGCTTTATTATTTTTTTTTTTTTTTTTAAATTACTAATAAAAAAATCACTGAAACATGTAAAGGGGCCTGATGGCCGAGTGTCTGATGTTCGGTGCCACAGGTTTCGGATTCGAGTCCCGGCGGTGGCATGGATGTTTGTAGTGGTTCGAATCCACTTTAAACCGTAGGTCCCAGTCTCATAGGATCATAAAGCGTTGGGCTAACAACCCTACATCGTAAAAAGAAAATCATCTCTCCTTTCGTAATCTACCAGTAGGCAGACGGCTTGGCTCTCAATGGGGCTGATACGCCAATCGCCAATGATGATGATGATGATCTATTATCCATTGGCTAACTGCTAACTTTTAATGCAGTTCTCACAAGAAATGAAACCCCTCCAAACAGAGTGCATATTACTATATTTAGTATTAGTACGTTCCATTGGACATATTACTACTGAATACATGTAAATTCTCGTTGGTAAGTTTTCATTAATAAATTGTGGCTAGATAAAACTCAAATGTATAATTTTCGTCTGGATTCCAATGGATATTTTTAGTTCTAAAAAAATCTTTAATCAATTTGTAATAGTTTAATTTATAATAAGTATTTAAAAATTTTTTTTTTAGCATAAAGTCATTTTTTAAATAAAAAACATTAAAAAAAAAAAATTAAGAAAAACAAGTAATATAAATTTTTTTTTTAAGTCAATTCCTACTTTTTTCACTCTATTGCAGAAAATCCTTTATAAATAATTTTCATTCATTTTTTAAAGTTTATCGGGCGCCCTCTATGGGTAGATATAGGCAACTTAAATCTAAAAAAAAAAAAAACTAGAATTTAGAAAGAACTAAATTTAATTACTGAATTAATATTTGAAAAAAACTGTGTCAACATCCAGTGTCCTCCACTACAAGTTCAAAAAAAAAAAAAACTGTATTTGAACTCGAGTGGATGAATGAAAAGTATTTTATGAACGATTGAAAATTTGAACAAGATATATATAGGGAGAGTGTGAGCTAATAGAAGGAATTGAAAAAAAAATGAAGCTATAAGAATAAAAACTTAACAGTATTTTTTCTCAGAATTTTTTTTTTTTTTACAACTCGCAATTCAAAAACTTTTTAAATATTTAGAGTAAGAAAATCTAACTGAGAACAAAAGCTATTGAAAAAATATGCAAACTGCATCTTTTTTATGCATAGATTTTTGCCAAATTTCTAAATAACTTGTTTTCAAATTCTAGTTTATGTGTAAAATGCTTTAATATCAAGGTGTTTATATGCAGTATTAAACAGTGTGGGTCATATCGTGGTTAAAAATGATGCCATCATCTTCAAAATGTCCGTATTCTTAAAGAACAAAGGGTTCAGATTCTCGATGTTAGTTTAGCATAATTAAAAAAAAGTTAGAAAACTATAGCTTCATAAATTCTATTCTTTTGAATAACGAAAGAAAAAAAAATAATTATTCATTGATTTTCAAATTTTTCTTTATTTGTTTCATTCACAATTTAGTTGATTTCATATGCATGAAATATTGTATTCATTTTCCACCAAATTTGAATAATTTGAAATTCCGCTTTTTTTTTTTTTTTTTTACCCAAGAAAAATGTTGGTAAAAGTCATCTTAAAATCTGTTCTGCTATTTCTTATTATTTTTAAGTTTATTTTTTAATTATTTTCACTACTAGTTATTTAAGAAACATGCACTGTCTATTGTTCAAACTGTAATATACTCAACAAAAATACTAAAAAGAACCTTTTTCTACTGATTATTTCATTGTATAATAATAGGGTAATGTTAACATGCCTCTTTACATAACAATATACTAGATAATATACGATTAATGGATTAATATACTAATTATTTTTACTACGGATTAATATAATCTATACACATATATAATAATTAATAATTAATATAAATTATTGTTAATTGTTATAATTTTTACTATGATATTGATATATTATTTTTGCTATTAATTAATCTATACCGTTAAACCCATCGCTATGAAAATGGGTCATACTATGTATTCGAGTAGGGGCCTGAATGGCCGAGTGGCTAGCGCTCGGTACCACAGGTTTCGGGTTCGAGTCCCGGCGGTGCCATGGATGTGTGTAGTGGTTCGAATCCACTTTAAACCGTAGGTGCCGGTCTAATAGGATCGTAGAGCGTTGTGGGGCATTGTTACTCTGCGTTCGGGGCTTATCCTCAAGTTACACGCGCCCCTTTGTAATGCGAATTGAGTAACGTCTGTGCAGCGCTTGCCTTAAGGCATCCAAGACGTCCATGTCTGTTTGCGAGTTGCATTGGGGGAAAAAAATGTATTCGAGTAGGGAAAATAGGTTCGCGCCATCCACTTTGTTGTTACTTGCCACCAGAGGGTGCTGCAGCATTTCATCTTGTATATCATTCTAACGATATCCATGAAAATGAGTAGGCACGTATATTGGAACATGGAGAGTATATTCGCGATATGTCATTTTGCGCAATGCATTTTTTTTGGCAAGACAACGTATGTCGGGTTTTGCTAGTAGATATTATATTGGGTCGGCAAAGAAAGTAATTTCGGTTTTTTTGGTGCTTTTAGACGGTGAAAACCGAAAGAACTCTTTGGCGATTATAATTCTGATTCATAAAAATCGAATTCTGTTTGTAAAGATTTTAAAGAGATTTTTTTTCTTATTGGATAAATTTAAACTAAGAAAACTTAGAAGTATGTAGTAGTCAATTTTTAAGTTTTTCTTCTGAACGTTAAATCACTATAATATATATTATATTGGATTGGCAAGGGAAATAATTTCGGTTTTCGCGATGCTTTTAATGGGGGAAAACCGAAGGAACTTTAGTAATTATTAATCAATAATTAATTAATTGCTATAATTATCAATTAATTAATCAATAATTGTAACTCATCATCATCATCATCATCAGTGGCGCAACAGCCTCATGGTGGATCGAAGGCCGTCTGCCTGCGGGCAAATTTCTAGACAGGAGATGTTTTCTTTTTATGGGGTAGGATTGTCAGTCAGCCCTACGCCCTACGATCCTGTTAGACCGGGACCTACGGTTTAAAGTGGATTCGAACCACTACAAACATCCATTATTGTGGCAACGAGCGCCAGAGTGTTAGTCACTCGGCCATCAAGCCCCAATTATAACGGCTTATAAAAATTAATTTTAATATTTTTAATATTAATTTTAATATTTTAAAAAATTAATTTTAATATTTTTAATTTTGTTTGTACTGATTTTAGGGAGATACTTTTTTCTTATTAGATAAATTTCAACAATGAAATTTAAAAGTGACTTCTGTCTAATATACTTCTTTTTAAGTTTCTCTTCTGTTTAATCGTGTTTTGCATTCCGGCTGATAATTAATTCTTAGAATGTTCTTATCTGCCCACTTCCTGTTCTTCTTCCGTTTACAAACGCACCAATGCGTGGTAGGTTTCGAAAAGACTTTTCTAACAATTAAAATTCCTTTGTTTTTGGTATGGGTCGCCTTGTGCGCAACCGCACAAGAATGTTCTTCCGCCGGAAACCCAGACTCGCTGCCACCAGAATCCCAAAGATTCATTTTCGACTTCCATTCCACCAGCCTTTTGTTCTTTCGGAGTTTTTTGTCCATTTTTTTTTATTATAATATTATATAATTAGTTAATAATATTATATATTTTATTATATAATTAGTTAATTTGAAAAATTTTTGGTTTTGATGATAGATTAAAACGAAAAACAGGATCTAGTTTTTAGTTTGAATAAACAAAAAATTTTTTTTTTTTTTTTTTTTTATGGATTGTTTGCTATTTTACTGCAGACTGGGGGAAAAAAAAAAAAAAGAAAAAACAAGTAATAATAATAAAAAAAAATGTTAAGTCTATTCCTACTTTTTTTTTCACTGTATTGCAGAAAGTCCTTTATAAATCATTTTCATTCATTTTTTAAGTTTATCTGGCGCCATCTATTAGTATATATATGCAACTTAAATCTAAAAAAATCTAAAATGAATGAATTAAATTTAATGACTGAATTAAATTTAATGACCGAATTAATATTTGAGAAAACTGTATTCACATCAGTGTCATCCACTAAAAGTTCAAATAAAATGTATTTGGACTTGAGTGGATGGATAAAAAGTATTTTATGTGCGATTGAAAATGTGAACAAGATATATATAGGAGAGTGCGAGCTAATAGAAGGAATTCAAAAAAACATGACAACTTTGTATTTATCTATCTAATCTATGTAATTTTTTTGCATATATCTGCGATATCTATTGTCAAAAACGAGTTCCATTTAAAAATTTGGGCAGATGAGATTCTTGCCAAATAAAATATTAAAAATGTGCAAGTATGCTTGGATGAACACATATTTGTATCAACATATTTTTAATATGAATATGGGAGAGAAAAAAATCTGACTAATCTGTTTTGCGTTTGGTTACTACGAAAATTAAAATAAAGAACAAAAGACTTATTAAATTTATATAATACAACGCATCAAATTCTTTATTTTATTATTATATCATCTTATGTACTTTATTATAATTTATGCATTGGCTTCTTTTTATTATATTATAAATTATACTAATACTATTATATAATGTACACTATATGCATTTTGATATCTATACACCGGCTTCTTTTTATTATATTATTAATTATTATAAGTGCACATCTGTAAATAATTATTCTAAATTATTATTATTTACTGGCTTGAAACTTATTTTCTTACGTTATATACACTTTTATTTATTTATTATGTACTTAATTTTCTTTTTATTAAATATACGTAATTTTCTTTTTTTTATACTATATTACTGATGTGCAAAACTTATATAATGACTTTTTCACCACGTAATTCATTTGGTAGACAGGAAATTCAGAATACGGAGGCATTATTTTTTACTTAAACGATAAAAAAAAAAGCACAATAACAAATATATCAATATCAAATCGAATAAAATAAGATTTTATTGAAAATGTAGCATTAGTACAAATATTTGCCAAGTGCGAATAACAAACATTCATCTTTTTTCCCTCATCATGTAGAATAAGAAATTAGAATTATTATTGTTAGAATTATAATAAAAAAAAAAAAAAAAAAAAAAAAAAAAAAAAAAAAAAAAAAAAAAACCATTCAATATCTGTTACCATCTGCAAAATTCAATGACAATTCTGTCGATTGCAGCATTCTATTTACTTTATATTTTGAAATAAAGTTCAACAACCTGGCAACATTTGTTAATTTTCAAACAAAATGTATCTCCATCTAGAATTTGATCGGAAATTCCCAGCAAACTTTCGCACGAACTATTCACCAACTTCGCCGCATCGGAAAGAAGCGAACGCCATTTCCGAATTCCAAAACACTTACCAACGGAATCGAACGAAATCGAAATCAGTGAACACGTTTCCCTTAACATTTCGCAGTGAAGTGAAGCGACAAAACGTTTACATCCTTTGAAACGAGGATACCACGTTTTCAGAAAGGAAGAACCAACTGGCAACGCAATCGTAATTAGGATCGTCATTTCCTCCGAAGTCGTTCAAAATTCGAATCGCTCTGATTCGAATGTTGTTTCATTTTTTTTTCTCCCTCCCTACTAAACTTACAGTTACGCAATCCAGAATAATGTTTTTATTTTTTTCTTTCCCCCATCTGTTAATTGTGTGTAGGTGTATTGAGAGCGTTCCAATTAAATAGTGCAAAGCGATTCGAAGTTATCGTTTTCTACCTGCTCATTGGAATCTTCCATAAAAATTAATTGCGTTAAAATCGTTTGGTGCTATACGTTTCACGAGGAAGAAAGCGAATATTTTTTTCGAATCTAGGGTAATAATTTACTGAGAAAATATCAATTTATTTTTGATTGTCGCAAGTCAATAATATTAATTATCATTCGATTTTTTTCCTGCGTGATTTGGCATCATTTTTAATTGGTTTTTGAAATGTGTATCGCGAAATCTACAAAAAATAAAACCATAAAATCGTTTTTGTATAAGGTATTGATTAACAAAATGATGTATGTTCCCTGACATATAAAAAATGAATTTAATTTTCTAAAATCCTTTCTAGCATTATATGCATTATTCAAAATAATAATAAAATACACTCACTGAAATTTTTAAAAAAAATAACCTCTGAATGTGTAAAGTAGTTAAAAATATATATATATCTTCGTAGAATATAGACAATCCATTAAGTAAAATTAGTGTCACCAATAAATAGTGACATCAATTGATTCACCTAAAGATAATTAAAAGTAATTGGTTTGAAATAATAGAGAGTTTTTGCATACCGTATTTTGGATGTCCGTTAGCTTTTTTCTTCCTAGCGCGCATGCTCATAGGAAATTGCGCATGCGTATCTGTAATATTGTTTCCTATGAGCATGCGCACTAGGGAGAAAAAGCTAACGGACGTCCAAAATACGGTATGCAAAAACTCTAATTATTCCAAATGATGTCATTGTGATTGTAATCATGTGTATGCATTAAATTAATATCATGTCATTTTTTATTATCTATTCTTACAATTTTGTATTAATTTAATGCACCTTAATAATAGTTTTATATTTGAAAAAAAAAACTTTAATTAGAATAATATTATTTTGAAATACATAATTGATATTAAGCGATAGATAGGTCTAGCGAATATCTCTTAAGTCAAATTCGAGTTAAGTTGGGGTACAACTTTTATACAAATATCTAACAAAAAAGTTAAGAAAAAATATTTAATACAATTGCGGTTTTATCTGTTGTAGTTGTTGTAAGTCAGTAATTGTTGCTTATCTGTATAAAAAAAAATATCTGTATATAACCCTATACAATTTGTATAATAATCTGTGTACAACCTTATATAATTTGTATAATAAAAATCTACATACAATTCTATATAATTTGTAAAATAAAAATCTCCATATAATCCTATATAATTTTGCATCCTCTAAAATATTCTGGCCTTTGGTATCTCAGCCTTCAGGTTTGAAACCTGGCGGTGACATGGATGTTTATTGGGGGTTCGATTCCACTTTAAACCGTAGATCCCGGTCTGTTTAGCCCTCGTGAGCACGAGATGACCGTGGAGCGACAAACCAAACCAATCTAAAATACTCCGCAATAATTTTGAAGAGTTTCAAGTTTAGCAAGCTAGAGCAAGCTTCTTTTAAAAATTCTGAAATTTTCTACTTTTTTTACTCTCAAGGAAAATATTCCACGAGAAAGGGGGAAAAATATCGATTAAATTGAATATTCTCTAATATCAAAACACACTAAGAATAGATAGAATTTTAAAAACTAATTTGGAAGATAAATTTTTTTTTTCTTTTTGATAAGAAAAAGAAATAAGTAGAACAGTGATTGAAAATTAAGAAAAACAGTGATTAAAAATGTTCTTTTAATGAATCTACACTCATAGAATAGATAAACGAATGGAATCACAAAATGGTTTCCATAGTAACAGTATTTCAATCTGTCAGAGCCAAGAAAATAGCAGAAAATTATAAAGAAAATGGAAATTTATTACACTTGAGCAACTTAAATGCTTAAAATGAAATTTAACACGATAACTAATAGCTTAAATCGGATATTAAATATTACTATAGTATAACCGGTGATTGTGTGGAAAAGGAAACATCCGGTTTAAACAAGGAAACACACGAATCGATTACCTGTTAGGGGTGGTCAGACATATGCGGCATACAACAATTTTGAAAGACAAAAAGTTTGACAGTTAGCATGGAATTTTTTTTTTTTAACCATTTTTTTTTTTTTTTCTTTTGCTATTATGTAATTTCAAATATTCATAATTAAAAATTAAAATGTTCATTGTAATGAATACCCTTCTATGTATATATGTATATATAATGTGTCTATATATGGGGCTTGATGGCCGAGTGCCACAGGTTTCGGATTCGAGTCCCTGCTGTGACATAGATGTTTGTAGTGGTTCGGAATCAATTTAAAGTCGTAGGTATGATCGTAGAGCATCACAGAGTCCAATTATTTTATTAAAGGGTTAACTCAGCTCTAGGCACAGTGATGTGGTGTGGTGTAGTAGTAGTAGTGGTCTGTTATGACCGTCGGGCATAGAGCTGACAATTCTACCCCGTAAAAAGATAACTTCTCCTGTCTCGAAATCTGCCAATAGGCGGACGATTTTGGTCCACCGTGGGGCTGTTGTGTCGATGATGATGATGATGATGATGATATATATATATATATACACTACGTAAAAAAAGTAGAAGGACACTTGATTTTGTAACAATAACCGAAAATATTTTATTTTTACTAAAATTTTTATTAGAAACATTTTACAAATATTTTAAAAACACAATTTTAACATCAGAATTATGATATTCAAACATAAAATATTAATGGCAACAAAAATTATTTCTCCTTTTTTTTTTTAAACTTTGTAAAAAAGTAGAAGGACAGCATTATAATGAATGAAAAAATAGTGATTTTAATAAGGAATGTTATTTCCATTGGCCTTTATAATTTCAAATATTGTGTTTGGAAGTGAATTGTATAGAGATTGAACTTTGTTTTACAAAAAATTGTCCCACGAGTCATTCAATGCTTTTCGAAGCTGAGTTAGCGAATCAAATTGCCTTCCATCAGCATAAACTCGACGAACTAGCATTGCCCAGATGTTTTCCACTATATTAAGGTCAGGACTTTTGACTGGCCATGGTAAAACATTCACATTATTTGTTAGGAACCAATTTTGACTGCAGTCGCGGTGTGAATGGAAGCTCCGTCTTGCTGAAATTTCCACTCTTCATCCCCCAAGTCAGAGCCATAAGGAAGAAGCTCGGAATTCAGCACTTGAATGTAGTCTGTATGTTTTTGCCTACCATTTAAGAAAACCAGACTTGTGCTTCCTCCGTATCCAACAGCCAACAAACCATTAAACTCCCTTCTCCCATTTGTAGTGTTGAATAGTATTCGTCTTCATTCCCCTGACAATGCCAGTAGTGCTGATATCCGTCTGGACCGTGTAAGTTAAATTTCTTTTCATCGGAAAATATCACAGAAGTCCATTCTGTAGTCCAGGATATGTGCTCCTTAGCCACGCTAAACGGTTATCAACGTGAGCTTGTGTCCACTTAGGATGATGTTTCCGTTTTTTGAAAATGAATTTTTTAGATCTTTTAATATAGTTGTAAACTGTTTGTTTCGTCACATGATTAAGTCCTGCTTGATTTCTTGCCTTTGAAACACTTCCTTTGTTCTTCTTAAGCACACGAACAAGTTTTCTTTCATCACGTGGTGTTAACTTTTCGATCTACCAGTCTTCTTTTTCTTTTCATTTTTATAAGGATTTCTGATAAAGTTTGAAACTGTATTGGGGCTCACCTGCAACAATCGTGCAATCTCTCTGACACCTTTACCATCATTTTGATATGTTGAAATTTGGTCTTTTTGAAAATCGTTCAAAGGTATTCCTTTAGGCATTTCTGAGAACGAAGAAACAGCGTAACTTTTAAACAAATTAGATTTTTGTCAGAAAAGGATAAAACAAAGTACAAAATCACTATTTAACTAAAGAACAACTCACTAAATTAAATATATTAGCAAGTGTCCTTCTACATTTTTTTTACGCATCGAAAATTATATATACTAATTTTATTATTAATATTAGGGGTAGATGTTTATTTTTTGCCTAAAATGGAAAAAAAGGGTCATTAAACTAAATCTGCATAAATATCTGGTAGTTAGAAGAAAATAAGAGATATTAATTGGCAAAAAAAAACACTGTCCTTCTATTTTTTTACAAAGTGTATATATATATATATATATATATATATATGTACCTTTTTATCATTACGCCGCTCTGTTTATCTGATCGTCTGCCATATTTCCACACAATCGGTGGTTGAATTAAAATCCAGTGGAGCAGCAATTGTCAGCAAATTCTGAAACCTGGTCAACATTCTAATCGCAGCAATAGCGTGACGTTCTGCATTTTGTGTGTGCGCCATTCCTTCCCTTCCCTTATTTGTAGGCCTATAGGAACCTTGACAAAAACAAGTAAAAAAAAAAAAAAAAAATTTAAAGTCAATTCCTATTTTTTTCCCTCTATATTGTAGAAAAGTCCTATATAAATAAAGTTGAAATTTTCCTCTTACATCTGTCGGCATCTGTTGGTAGATACATGCAACTTAAATCTAAGAAAAAAACTAAAATGAATTACTTAAATTTAATGACAGAATTAATATTTGAAGAAACTGTATTAACAATCATGTGTAATCCACTACAAGTTTAAAAAAATGTATTTGAACTTGAGTGGAGGAATAAAAAAGTGTTTTATGAACGATTGAAAATGTGAACAAGATATATATATGGAGAGTGTGAACTAATAGAAGGAATAGAAAAATCACTTAAAGTACTGAGTCATTATGCAAGAGTATCTTATCTAAGGTATACTGTCCACTGTCGCATCACTTGACTGGTCATCTCAGGGTTGATAACATTCCACACCGGATTTACTCTGAGACGGAGACGTTTGTTATGCTTTGCGAAGAAACGTCTCACAAAACAAGACGTCGATTGTAAAAGCATCCACGCTTTGCCATGCGGCGCGTGACCGCCCTTGCCCCTTCCTTCTGGTGGGCAGGGATTGCTCAACGGACGATTCCCCCTCGGCGGTGGGTTGCAATGCCCTTCCGGACATGCTCTCTCAAGGACGTTCGAAGATTGGACAATCTTGCCCCAAAAAAAAAAAAAGTTACCAGACGAAATGAAACTTTATGTTTGTATTTATCCCGGAAAGAGATCTCGGAAACTATTTTTCCACTCCAGGGTATCTTAAAACACAAATGCATTATTTATCTTTAGTAGTTAATTGAATAGTTTTCAAACTGTCAACCGCGGCCTAACAAGATAGAGCAATTTTCAAATGAATAAAAATTAAACGTAAAATAAGAGGATTTTCTTTTTTTTTTTTTTTTTGAAGGGGGGATTGAACATCGATGGGCTTCGTGTTCGACTTACATATGCCACCGACTGGCGACATGATAGCCTCATACATAATATACCTCATAGACCACCGCCAGGTAATGAAGAAAGAAAGCGTAATAGTAGGGATTGCAATATCGGACCAAAAGTTCAATACCGGTATTCGGTATTTTTTATCTTAATACCGAGATACCGGTTTTAATACCGGTAGTAGAAATTTTAGAAAAAGAAAGGAATCACAAGTGTTTTTTGTTTTTATTTGTGTTTTATCAAATTATTTTTTTAGTTCAAAATAATCTAAAATCCCTGAGAAACTGTGCTTAAGTTTGTATCTTCATCGCAATTAGATTCTTTCCTCTTTAAACAAATTTGTATCATGTTTCGTTTTTAAATGTGTATGGAGTCCGCTTGTACTTCCTCCGTTCACTTTAATAACTTGTGAAAATTTTTTACATTGTGCCACCCTATTCTTTTCATCATATAAATAATCAAACCAAACCGAAGTATTATCAACTGATTTTTATGTTCTTTAAAGTTATTCTTATTCATTATTATGGGGTATTATTTATGAGTATAGATATATATAATAAATCTGAAAAATAGTTTGAACTCTAAAGCATGATATGCACATACAACGTGAATAACAACAAACTCATCAATTAAAAAAAAAATATCGAAATATTACACACTTTCTTCACAACTACAACCTTGCTTTCACAGATAAAAATTTCTAGTTTTCAAATAAGAATTCACAGTTGGGAATAAGAATTTCACAGATAAGAATTCTAAATTTCTAGTAAATTCCGAAAAAAACGGTATTTAAACTTGTGAATACCGGTATTGCAAAATTGTACAAATGGCTCAAAATACCAGTATTCGGTATCCCGGTATTGCAATCCCTAATGTGTTGGTATGGTGTGGCTTGTCGCTCTACGTTCATTTTGTGCACACTTTAGGCTAATTAGACCGGAACCTACAGTTTAACGGACAGAAAAATGACAGGGGACAGGACATACAGAATTTCGAACTACTCACAAACGTTCATGCCACCGCCAGCATTCGAATCTGAAGCATGTGGCACCAAAAGCCAGAGGCAATTGGCTACCAGAGCCGCTGCGTATCGTATGGAAGAAAACGTGAAATATCCCCACCATGCAGTCTGACTATCACTGTTCTGAGTAGATGTGCGCTTCGCGCACAGGTACTCACTCGACCTGCATTCAATCTAAGTGACTGTCACTGTGAGATACTTTACACACCATAACTGCTATCGAATCTGCTCGCTTATGAAAACAGTGGCAGAAACATGCGTCGCAGTGGATTCGAACCTTAGACCTCCCGTATACTTGCTGTGCACCTTATCACCTAGCTCCGGTTCGGATATTTCTGCAATAATTATGTTTGTAATTAGGATTGTTTTCTTTTCTATCAGATAATTCACGTTAATTTAATATTATTCAATACCACGTATTCATGATTTATCTCATATTAAATAATTTTTTTATTTAAGTATTTACTTTCATATAGTCATAAATAAATGGGTTTTTTTATTTATCACATGAATTTTTTGCAATTATTCTTTTTTTAATAATTTTTTTTAAAAAATAATAATATAATCTTTTATTGGCATTAGTATTTAATCGATTGAATGTGAGATAATGCTAGCATTAGATATCTTGAAATTTTCCTAGATTAAAAATGCTTTTATGGTTTTAATAAAAGGAAAATAAATTTAATAGTATTGAGAAAATTAAAAAAAAATTTCTTTTCAAAGAGAATTTACAATTTTACTCTATTAGAGTGGCCACTTTATTATCAATTATCGTTGGAATCATTCATAAGCATCAGAAAATAGAATGTTGAAATAAGGAATATTTTAGTCAAAGTTGAAAAAAAAAATTGCGTGTCAACAATTATTGTATTTTAAAGAAATTTAACAACCATGTACACAACTAAGAAATTAATTATGAATATGAAATTTAATAACAGAGTAAATGAAAAGTAGTTATGAAATGTATTGTGAAAAAAAAAAAACCATAAACTATTTGCATTCCAATTGTAATTTTCATCTTATCAGTAAAATTTAATAAATTTATTTAAAAAAATTCAATAAATTTTAACGAATTAGATGCATTAATACATATATCTATAAATATTTTAAGAATGTAGCAAATAACAAAATTTATTAATTTTTCGACTCATTAATTTTACTATGTAACAGCTAATTTCTTTGATTTCATCTGTAAGTAAAACTCACCGAAATATTTAACCATACCCATCGGAAAATTAGATTAATATTTTTTTCTTATTACCCGTAAAATACATGAGTATTGTTTTAGGATGCAGAATTCATGGCTTCCTTGACTATTTTCAATTTTTTTTTAAAATTACTTTCACGAACTTTTTTATACATAATATTTAATTACAAATTGAGTAATTATTAACTAATTTAGTAAAAAATTAATCCAGAAGAAAAGTTAATGTAAAATTGTTCAAAGCAGATCATTTGGTGAAAGCAAAAGACAATTTTATTTCTAAGTAAAAATGAGATTTTCCAAGAAAAGAAAATCGTTTAGAATTCTATAATTTATTTTTAAATTGCTCTTATGCGTTTTGTTCTTACATTTAATTCTAAATTTTAGGGGATCTTACATTGTATTCTAAATTTCTCTTATCAGTAAAATGTAATAAGTTTATTTTATATAATTCAATAAATAATGAATTAATAAGCGTTTATAAAAATATTTATATAATCTAAGAATGTACAAATAAAATGTATTGATTTAATTGACTCTTATTAAATTTGACTATGTAACAGCTAGTTTTTCATGTTTATAGGTGCATCCAATTACATCTTTTTTAAATATTAATTTAGACACTTTTTTAACAAAATAATACTAAATAGTTTTAAGTGGCTTTTTTGGGGGGGCGATATCTTCTTCTACCGTTATATCCGGGTGTTCTGCAATGAAATCGTGACTTGCCGTGGTAAAGCACTTTGTTAATGTTTTAAATGGTGTTCATTGTTTCAAGAATTCTTTCATTAGAATTGTTTCTCAAACTGTTCTTCTTTAAATCGTACAAGATATTCTGAAATAATTCGTGACTTTTGAAACAAACTTTCTAGCTTTTACCAAAACGATTTTTTTAAGTTATTTCAGAACTGGTTCTCTGGAGGAAAAAAAAAAAATGCATCCGAATCGAATACCATTTTATAAATTGTTTGGGGTTGAAAGATTCTCGTTTTTTTTACCATCTGCCATTTATGCAGCTGAATCAAATTAGATTTTGAATATAAAGTGTTATATAATTCGTAATAATACAGTTTCATCTTAAAATGGAATTTTACAAAATTTTCTGGTCTTTTTGAAAAGGTATTGGCGAGAGGAGGAAAAATCAATGAGACTCTTTGCCAACTCCGATAGATAGTCACGTGGTTTGTATCTCCTGACTAATTTGGAGCGGCCTGGTGGCCGATTGGCTAGCACTCTGGCCTTTGGTATCATAGGCTTCAGGTTCGAATCCTGGAGGTGCCATGGATGTTTGTGAGTGATTCGGAATCTACTTTAAACTGTAGGTCCCGATCTGTTTAACGTTCGTGTGCGCAAGATGACCGTAGAGCGACAAACCAAACTAATTTGCTACGACCAGCTGATCATACTTTTGGCTGAGGGATCACTCCCCCTCTCCCCTATCCCAGGCTTCAGGTTCAAATCCTGGTGGTACCATGGATGTTTGTAGTGTTTCGAATCCACTTTAAACTGTAGGTCCTGGTCTGTTTAGCCTAAAGTGTGTACAAGATGACCGTAGAGCGACAAACCAAACCAAACCCCCTCTCCCCTGGTTTCTCACCAGTCGAGGGGTGGGGGACAGAAAAATATATACTTACACATTGTTCAGTCAGTTTTATTTCGTATTCGTATATTTTATCTCGCTTGTGCCGTTGGCCTAACACTATAAACTCTTGCTGCTTTGTCGCTGAGGACCGCCGTTGAGCTTATTGTAAAGCGGCGACCCCCATACTTCCTTTTTGTTTACATTACAATATATATGCACTAAAATCAATATATTCGTATGCTACAATTCTGGGTAACGTTGAATTTGCTAAATATCTGTCGTTCTAATAACAAAAATTTAAATTCAAATTCTCGATTCGAAAACAACATTCAAAGATCATACACTGAGAATTTCTATCTCGAAACAATATATTTAAACAAATAAAATTTTATATTTATATTTAAACAATAGAATTTTATATTTGTAATCGAAAATGTATGTGCAGTATAAGTTACAGATGACATGTTCATTGTAGTACACGAATAAAGCAGTCGGTAATTATGTTCATACGACATTCAGTTATGGATTTCTTGCAGTCAGAAATATTAAAAATTTATTCGTCCATTTACTCGCTATTTTCAAACGAAAATAATTCTTAAAAAAATGTTAAATAATGTTGAAAAAAAAAAAAAAAAGAAGTTTCATTTTCAATATTAGAGCGAATAAGAACATAATAAATAAATGATGTAATCAGCATTTTTGAAATTTCAAAACCATAAACTGTTAGCAACGCCAACAGTATACTAGATTACGTGTCTGTTTATAATTTTTAACGACACGTCGTACATGAGAACTGTGTCAAGGTCGCCGTAGAAAAGAAATATCGAATTCTATTTAAATGGAATTTCACATGTGACTTGTTTTTGAAATTAAATTGGTATTCAGTTCAAAATTATTATTGGAATTTTAATCAATTTATATGTAGGCACATTTTTTTTAAAGCAAGGTGTTTATTAATTTATATTTTAATTATTGAATACAATGTTATTGACAGGTATATAAAAAAAAAATTATAATCGCTTTTAAATCAATTTTTTTTTTCTTTTAAATTGTTAAACATTTGTTGTGAATATTTTGTTTACATTTAAGAAATATTTATTTATTGTTTACATTTAAGAATCTCGCATTGAAGAATATTTATTTAGTGTTTACATTTAAGAAGAAATCTGTATAGAGAACGATAAATCAAAGTCACATCCTTCCGTAATAATAGATCAAGGAAAAATGAGGGAGTAGTTAAGCATCATTTCAACCATCGTGGCGAATTCTGGGTAACGTTGAATTTGCTAAATATTTGTCGTTCTAATAGCAAAACATTTAAATTCAAATTCTCGATTCGAAAACAACATTCAAAGACCATACACTTAGAATTTCTATCTCGAAACAATATATTTAAACAATAGAATTTTATAATTGTAATCGAAAATGTAAATAATTTTAAATAATTGATTTTATTATCTCCGCTATTGATAGATAATTCAGTCTTTTCTGATTTTTCTGGAAACACCATTTCCTCTGGAAAGGAAGAACGTAAAAGAAGTCTTTGACTTTATAGTCTTTTAGCGCATGCTCATAGGAATATAGTGCAGTATTAAATACGCATGCGAAACCCCATTTCGCATGCGCACTGTTCGGACGATTTGTTTGTCAAATTGATCGTTAAATCAGATTTTGGAAAGGCCAATCTAACAGCTACAGATAAGTGGCGCCATATAACAGCTACAGAGATTTTTTGCTACGAAAATGCGTATTTTTATTTGCCAGAAACAGAACAAGATGCAATTTTATTTTCTTACCCTAGCGCTTTATATTGGTAAACATGCTCAGTCAGGTTCTTAATAGCTTTAGAAAAGACAACTGGTTTAGGGAAGCAGTATTTAAAACCGCCAAATCTGTAGCTGCGGTTGGCGTTCAAAAGATAACTGCGTGCGCGTGCGAACAACAAGATTGCTCTTCATTTAGCCAAAGTAGCGTTAATACGTAAGTACATATCTTCTTTACGTTCTTCTTTTCCAAATTGGTTCGATCAATTTGAAAATCAGAACAGGTGAGGAAACGTTTTTACATACCCAAAAAACAGAAAAAGACTGAATTATCTATCAATAGCGGAGATAAAATCAATTATTTAAAATTATTTACATTTTCCAAATAACTAAATGTTCTCCAAATAACTAAATATATGTAATGTTATGTAACTGTTAGATCAAAGTTCAATTTTTTTTTATTGTAGGTTGTTTATATGAATTCTAAATTATAGCGGTTTGGCGCAATCGTATAAACTAGGTCTCAAATGTCCATTTAAATGATTAAAAAAAATGTTTTCATTACATTTAAATAGCTTTATTAGAAAAAGGTGATGGAAAATAGAATTAATTTACAACTTTGATACGTATGCAAATAAAAAGAATAATGGAATAGATAGAATACAAATAAATTCATAAAAGTACATTTGTTCTTATAAAATAGAATTACTTTTTACGGTTAGAAGTTTATTCACTTTCAAAATTATTATTAATTTTAATTAATTAAATCATTACGTTTTCTATCTGAAACTATTCTTATATTCTATTGTTTATTCTTTTTAGAATATATATATATATATATATAAAGTTAAATAAATAGTTCTAAATTATTTTTGTTGAAAATCCAGATAATGCAGTCCTTTAAAATGTTGTTAATTTATATTATAAATATATATTAATTTAATATTTTTAAGGAAAAGGTAAAAAACGTCAGCATGAAAATAAAAATTTGTTTTCGTACATGTAGAAAAATAACTGATTTAACTTAATAGATTTTCTTAATAGAAATAAATAAATAAATAAAAATACAATGAAATAACATTTTTGTATCTATTTACCTATAGTAAGTAGTTAATAAATTAAATCGGCTGGGCCTATATGCAGGTTATCCATAAAATATAGAATTTAATGTAAACAACAAAATGCATAACAGCAATCTTAAACAAACAAAGAAAAAGTATCAATAAGTTATATTCATCACTTATCGTTCAAAACTGAACAAATAAAATATTAAATAAAAAAAAAAATAACGAATTCCAAACGATTTTATAAAAAAGCACGTGGCAGAGATGAACCAATAACAGCAGCTTGAGAAAGAAATTAAAAAAATTTAATTCAATACTTTTCTTATAAATTTTTTTATTCTAAAATTTTATTTTTATTCAGAGTGATCATGGTTTTTATTGCTTTTGCATTATATTAAGTATTGATGAGATTTTTGTATTTTTTTTTTCCATTGCACGGTAAAGGAAATTATGCTAATGAAAGAGTTGTAGTGTGTAATTAAAAAAAAAAATAATCGCCTTGATAATCACTTTTACTTCGCCTTGATCTACTATGAGTAGAAAGACATTGAATTTGTCAACGCATATCTTTCAAGTCATTCATATCAAAAATGACAAACAACAAATCTGACATATTAAGGTCACAAAAACAAAACCATTTTATTTTTACAGAAGAAACAATATTCATGATTATAATCATCTTAAAACTGATTTCTAGAATAAATGTATTATATTACATTAGATCTGAAGTCGCCTTCGTTTATCAAATAAAAACTTGATATGTGGTATTGAACAAGACAACATCTTGTTTTCTTAAAATTAGTTTTTTATGATATAAAGACAAAGTAAATTAGATAAGTATGTTAATAAAAGTGTTTTTGAAATAGAAACTTCAAAAAAAAAAATAAATAAATAAAAATTAGAAATAAAATAAAATAATAAATAAATAATAATAATAAATAAATTTTCTCCCTTAATGAATTTTTCTTTGTAAGTCTGTTAAAAAATTTTACTTGGTTATATAACGATTTCTGAAATTGTTGAAATATTTGATTGTTTTTTTGGTATATAATTTAAATAAATAAATAATGCTGGATTCGTTGATGAAATAGTAGTATGAATTACAAATATATATATAAAAGTTTTCTGTAATATAATTTAATATTTTTTAAAAATATTATATTTGATTTAAAAAAGTTACAATAATTCTCATATTAAATTCAGTTAAAATCATTTTTCTCAAACATATTAAAGAACATTTAAAAAATTCTGTTAAATTTAGTTAACTTCATTTTCTCAAATATATTAATGAATATTTTTTAAAAAATATGTTAAATTCAGTTAATTCTTTTAAAATTTCAGTTAAATTCATTTTTCTCAATTAAATCAATTCTCATACTGAAACACAAGAGGAACTATAATAATATTTTACCACTTATTATACATGTAATTGTGCCCTTAAATGATTTATGGTATTGAAAATTTGCAACAGATTGCTGTATTTAAATTATGTCTAAGCACTGTGTTTTTTAGCATTTGTTTAATTTCTATCTCTAAAATCCTATTAAAAGAGTATAAATAAGGTTAAATTGAAAATTGTTTGAAGTAAATTAACTTAAATAGAATTGGAAATAAAAAATAAAACAAAAATATCCGTATGTAAATTAAAAAAAAAAAAAAAAAAGATCGGTAATTTCTATAGTTTTCAGCAATAACCGCGGAAGTATTATTATTATTATTATTATTTTTAAACATTTCTAAACGCACAAACGAACAAAATCCAGTTTAATCCGGATTCTTCCAAATCAGATAGCTTAACCCTACTTACGTTCTATGGGTAATATATTTGTTTTATCGCCAAATTCGTCAACAACTTCAATTCACAAAAGACACTCTTTACATTCCCTTGCCTCGCTGTGGCGTGGAAAAAACACAATCCCAAAGAATAAAAAAAAAAAAATGCGTACACAAGAATAAAGATATATCAACAATTTTCTAAACAACAAAAGAGAAAAAAAAATAAAGAAAAAAAAAAAACCGCCGAACTTTTTGCTTGGCGTGGTTGCGTTTAGGAGGTCAACATCCTAGCGAGCTCAGACGAACAAGAAGTTGAGGAGTTTTTTATTTTATTATTCTTGAAGAGTTTTTATTTTATTATATTCATTTTTCTTCCCCCTTACCTCTTACTACTAGGCGGTAACTTTTTAGTTCTCTTTTCCCTCTTCCCCACCACTTCCTTTTTTATTCTTCATCCTTGCTTTGGTAGATCTTCATTCCTTAAAACCAGTTTCGTTCATCTCTTCAAGTATTCGGACTTTCTTCCACTCATCTTCAGGTATTTCGGTAGGGGTTGCCAAATAACAATGCATCTCCATTTTTGGCGAGAAGTAAACACATGTTTCTATTTAATTATTTTCTTCGAATCAGAATCAATTCAAGTTGCTGGCACTTTATTATGTCTATTAAAAATATAGAACAGACAAGATTAATAGAAATATAATATATGTAGTTTTTAAGAATTATTAATTTAATAATGATTAATATTTATCCATAAATATTTGAAAAATAATGAATTGGTTTTCTGGTCTAATTTCTACCTAATAATAACAGAAGTAAGTAAGTTTTAATTTTTTTTTATTAGTTAATTTGTTTATAGCTTTTTATATCATTCATAACTACTAAAATATTGCTTAGAATTCTTTCACGAAAGTTTATATAATTTTCAATAAGAAACTAAAATTTTGAATTTTAAAAACAGTTGCAAAATTGTTTAAAATTTTAAGGTTCTCAATATTAAAAAGAGAATTTTTTTTCCAAATTTTTTTATAAATGTACAAATAGGATTAAAAATATATTTATTTATTCTGATATTTATTTAATTAATGAAAATATGCACATAATAATAGTTTTTTTATTCATGAATTTTTTTAATGATAACATTTAATAATGCATCTTTTTTATTTACTATATTTATTTTTAAGGAAAAATTCTTATTTTTTATAGTTCTTTTCTAAAAACATTCCAGTATTCATTCTCTAATATTTAGAATTATTAATGGCTGGAAAAATTTAATGTCAATTATTAGTTGCAATATAAATGATCAATTTTTGTTTTTAAAATTAAAATGACTTACTAATTGAAATGTTATTATTCTAAATTAAAATTTTTTTTTTTTTAAATACAGTCTTTCAGATAAAAAGCAGAAGTTTTGAGTTCACAATCAGAAAACTATTTAGTAAATTTACTAAAATTAAAATTAGTAAATTATATTATTATTTAGTAAATTTACTAAAATTATAATTAGTAAATTATATTATTATTTAGTAAATTTACTAAAATTATAAACGATAATTAAAATATAGCTATTATAATTAAACAATATTATGTACTCTATCGTGAAAAATCAACCTCTAGAATTTTGTTTTTATTTGTATAAGAATATTTAATATAATGTCTAATTTTTAACTGCTTTTTAAAAAAAATAATCGATTGACAATCTTGTTATAGATTTTATTAGACTTAAGTAAGATAAAATTTATATTTAATAGACAGATATAAAAGTATCTTTTTTATTTACATTGATTGATTTTGAAATAATTTTGATTATTTTGTTTTTCCAACTTAATTTTTTTTTTTAATAAAAATTTTATTTTCTGATCTTTTACAATGCATCTCCTCAAATAATATTTTTTAATGAAATCATGTTTCTGTTTTAGCGTGTTGTTTTCTTATTTAAATAACTTTTTATGATCAAAAATAAATTATAGTTTAAAAACACTAAAAAACGCGCTTTTAGAGTTAATCAAAGTAAAAAATAATTGTTAACATAAGAATAAAATGACTGACGAGAAAATGAATGTCACTGTTCTAAAAGCGTGGGGAGTTTTGTATGACATTTTTAAACTAACTCTGCATTTCGGAAATGAAGCTAGTGAAAAAATTATAACGATTGATATTGAGCACCCCACGCTTTTAGAACAGTGTCAGTCATTTTATTCTTATGTTGACAATTATTTTTTACTTTGTTTTTTAGTGTTTTTAAACTATAATTTATTTTTTACTTTTTAGTTTGATTCACTCTAAAAGCGTGTTTTAAACTATAATATTTAAATGAAGTCCCGGTACGAAGTACTGGAAGTCAAGTTCTTACAAATAATTTAAATGTGAGTAAAACAAAGGTTAAATGCGAATAGGTCGAGCCAGCCAGGATTCGAACAGGAAATCTCCCGATCCGTAGTTAGGCGCGTTATCCGTTGTGCCGCTGTCCCACGCAGGTTTGAATGTCTTTACTGAATACTTTCATTCTACATGGGTTAAATCGCTCTTCATAAGTTAAAATAAAATCACTCATCCTGGCGATCCTAATAACGATGAGATAATAAACTTATCCAAATATTTTAGTGTCGTCGGTCCTTGATAAGCCTATGACGTTTAAATTAAATCTGATCGCTCAAAGTAGGGCAAAATCGAGTCCAAAGAGTCGGTTACAAACAAACAAACATACAGGTGAAACTAATAAAAGCGTATTAATAAATTTAAAAATCAATAGAGAACATACAAAAAAAAAAAAACACAACAGTATTCTCTACCTTTAATTATAAGCGTACTCCATTGAAGCACAATCCAGTTGTATAATAATACCATAAGAACATTCGCAGTACATGAATCCTAAAATGCTTCGCTTTCAGATCTGTCAAAAGGCGAGGGAAGGTAGGAAACAACGAAATTGAAAACTATCAAACTGCTGAAATAGGGTGATTGCCAGAATTGCATTGGTAGATCAAAAAACGAACACAAAAAATTATACAAAATATATAGTAATGGGATGTGAACCTTGTTATCCAGAAAATCAGTAAAACCTGAAAGAAATTACTTAGAAAAACCCAAAAGAGATTGATTACAGCATCCTGATACATTTATCAAGGAATACTTATCCTCGTGATTTTATAAACTGTGTTATTTCTGCTCCAAGGGATTGGATCCAAATCAAAAATCATATCTAACAGCCTATTCCTATAACATGGAGGTTTGGTTTGTCGCTCTATGGTCATTTGGGACTCATTAAACCGAGACCTACAGTTTAACGTGGATTTGGAACCCCTCACAAACAACCATGCCACAGCCAGGATTCGAACCTGAAGCCTGTGGTACCAAAGGCCATAGCGCTAGCCAATTGGTTATCAAGCCGCCTATAACATGCAGGAGACAAAATAACTCCATTTAGAATCAGTAAGATATAGGATTGAAGAAAAAAACACATACATATGTATGTATGTATTGTTTTCCATATATATATATATATATGCTACGTTTTTGATTATCCTGCACCCCCTAATCGAGATTCCCTTTTTCCCTGTGCAGGTGTGGGCGGCCTGTCCACCTACACGCCGAGTGTCCTCCGCACAGTTGACAATTTCGAGCCGGGCATGTTCCGGCCGTCTTCGGCGCTTCCGGAGAAGGAAGACGACAAGAACCGGAACTCGGAGGAGGAAGAGAACAAGGAAGTCCGGGACGACGGAGACGCGTCGCCGGATATGCTGAAGCCGGCTGATCCGGACCTCATCTCCTCGTGGTCCCTGTCCGCCGGAACTTCGGATCTGCTCTTCTGAGGGCGTCTTCGAAAGCCATCGATCGGTAAGATTGCTTTCTTTTTGCTCACATTTGTTAGTATTTACCTTTGCGCAGAAGATCTACCTCCCCGTGATGCACCTGGTAACACTTTTCAGTGGCTAAAAGATCTACAACTTGGCACTATGTTAGATGAATGAACTCTGTTTCAGCATGTTTTTATTTTTTATTTATTTATTTATTTCCAATGGCAAGGCAAGTACAAGAAGAATAGAAATAGTAATAATAACAAAAATAACAAGGGAAAAAAATACAAAAGAATAAACGTCCAGAAAATGCAAAGATGACCGAAGTCATTGCCTTAAGAGTTCTCACGCACGCCAGTAAAGAGCTGTCTCCGAGTCGCCGTAAAGTTGCGCACATCGTTGGAAATGGATTCGAAAAGATTTTAATGCGATGGAGATGTTCTGCTAGACAGTCGTGGCTTTCCATAACGGCAAAGACATCAATATTTTGTTCAGAGAGCGTGTGAATTAAGTCAATTCTTTTTGGTAGAGACAAACCACCAGCGTTCCATTGTAGAACATTAAGGCCAACCTCCGAGACTTTGACGACGAAAACGACGAGAAGACATGTAGAAAAAAGAACTGCCAGAAGCTGCAGACCACTTTGCCGCTACAAGAACGTTGCCCAGTGTGCACCAACGTGGAGGTGGGTCTACGTTGCACCCGAAGTATTCCCACTTTGTACCTACCAGTTTATTTTTCGTTGTTTTTTTGCTGTAACTGTTCATACTCTGCCATTGGAAAAAAAAAAAAAAAAAAAAATAAAAAACCCTTTGCTTCTGCTTTAAACGCAATCTGTATTTTCGTTTCCTAATGCCAGCTAATGGACTTGATATCGTGTACTAATTTTTTCCTCCATACCTCACCCCATACTTAGGGCTATGTAACCCCCTAGAGTTAGAAAGGTGAGGGTGGAAATCAGGGGGCTCATGTATACCAGCACACCCAGTGGTGTTGAGGGGAGGACTTTCAGGGATAACTGTCACGCTTTTGATTGTCGTATTAGATAAAACCAAGTAAAACTTCCAATATTCAATCTACTACTACTACTGCACCACACCACATCATTGTGCCTATAGCTGAGTTGCCCCTTTATAGTTTGGGAAGGATGTGGGTGAGAAGTCTGACTGGGCTCTGTGATGCTCACGGTCCTATGAGACCGGGACCTACGGCTTAAAGTAGATTCCGAACCCCTATAAACATCAAATCTGAAACCTGTGCTACCGAGCGCTAATCACTCGGCCATCAGGGCCCCATCATTCAGTCTTTCAATCGATGCGAGATTAGGCACGTTATAAAATCGCCATCGAGTTCGCTTCTTTCTGAAAGCAGTGACGCCAACAATGCCACTAGTGGATTCAAACCTTGACCCTTCTGCATGCTAGCTGCGCAGGTTGGACCAAATATGCTGGTTATGACAAATCTGAAACAGATTCAGCATTAATAGGGATGCACCTTTGAAGAGCTACCCAGATGATATTCCGCCCCTCCTCTTCAAAGTACAACGGAGAAACTTTCTTACCAGCAAATTTATCATGCTTATTCCAAGTTTAGACGACAATTTTCGGTTAAGTTTGCATGTTGTAAATAGGCTCGTTTAATTCGAAAATACAACACGCTAATTACAAAGTTGCTCTAGGCAAACAATAGCACTTGATTTCAGAAGCTTGACATGCTGTCACATACAGGTCACTCTCACAACAACGTTTACGTTGCTATTCGAAATTTCACGATGGTGGGTTTTGAGAAATTGGGTTCCGCTGTGATTGAGCTGTCTAATATCAGAAGACGACCTACCTGTAATTGTAAATTCTACTGGAGTTTGTCTGTTTTTTATTTCATTCGGTTTCAAATTAAAAATGAAATGTGATTTAAAAATCAATGGTTTGGTTTGTCGCTCTACTGTCATTTTGTGCTCACTTTAGGCTAAACAGACCGGGACTTACAGTTTAACGTGGATTCTGAACCCATCACAAACATCCTTGCCACCGCCAGGATTCGAATCTGAAGCCTTTCTAGTCAGTTGGACATCAGGCCGCTTAAAAAAACAATGAGTTGTGCGACTAGGAATAGGATAATCAATCTCAAAAGGAGTTTCTTAAACCGTAAAATAAGGCAAACGCTAAATGTGAATCTTGATCAACCTAGGTAACGCTAAATCTGTTACGATCTATCTTTCTCGTGGAGCACATATCTACCATTGCTGGACCACGACCTCAGGTCCAAAATTTGAAAACATCAGTGTCCCTCGTGTATTTACTATTTATAATACATGTAAAAAGCCTTCAATGCAAAAAGCATGAGAAATATCGTAGACATGTAAATTTTGTTACAAAAAATATGTGAATTATCATTTTCTCTACTAACGGATGTTTACCTTTCCACCAGCTATTCGGTGGAAAGGTAAGCATCCGTTTTAAAGTGGAAACGGACGAATCTATCACTTGTTAGGGATGTTAGTCCTAAACATATTAAATATTATATATATATTGACATACCAAAGTAGTAATGGAAAAAAGATAAAAATTACATGTGAAATAACATATCCAGGTAATTTTTGTTACAAAAAAATATGTGAATTATCATTTTCTCTACTACCAACTATTCTGCGGAAAGGTAAACATCCGTTTTAAAGGCGGAAACGGACGAATCGATTACATGTTAGGGGTGTTAGACATATCAAAGCAATCATGAAAAACAAAAGCTTAGATAAATGTTCCATAATAACTATTAATTTTTCGTTTGGCATTATGTAATTATAAAATTTGAATTATTAAAAATTAAAGTTATGGTATTGCAATTAAACATCCCTTCGGAATTACCATCCCCCTGTTACACTGCTGTAATTGGAAACGCGAGACTTGGCAAATTTCGAAGTTTTGACACGATTTCTGGTTCGGAACTGTTGTCGGTAATCTTTGCTCCTGCTTATAATTGTGTTTTCTTTCTTTTTTCCAGATATTGTTTGCAGAAGATTATGGAATCATGACACTTCATTGTGGGTCATCGAAAACTCTTGGTGGGATGACTCGGCTTTTGGAATTAAAAAGTTAAAATAAATATGAATAAATAAATAGGGACTTTCTGTGAATATTTTCCAGTTTGTATTTTGTAACAAAGGTTACGGTCCAAGCCGCCACTGTTCATCCAGTCGTGTTTGATCATCATATTGTACATTGGAAAAAAAAAAAAAAAAAGAATGAAAAAGCAATCTGTGTGTTTCGTTACATTTTTTTTTTTTTTTGTAATAAAAACTATTCTTGTGTTCTTTTTTTGTTAATGTTTTTATTGTGTTTTCTATTTCATAAATCTGCCCTATTGAGTGACAATAAAAGGAGATTACATTTCAAAAATTTTGTTAATTCTCATTTTGTTATTTTTCAATGTCAGGTACTTGGATCTGATGTCATTCACCAAAAGCTGCGTCCAGACGAGAGAGGCTTTCGTTTCGAACGTCTCAATTTGACTGCGAAACACAACCCACGTTACCTCTGCCTGTGAGTGACAGTTGGTCGTAAACGGGATCCATTTGATGTGCTGAAAAAACCGACACTTGCCGGAGCGAGATCGAAACACATGATTTTCTGAGTTGCCCATATATATTTATCGCTTTACGGTCATTTTGTGCGCATTTCAGGCTAATCAGACCGCGGGACCTACAGTTTAACGTCGATTCCGAACCACTTCAAATATCCACTCCACCGCCAGGATATGTGCCTAGAGCTGTGTTGCCCCTATTCAGTTTGGGAATGGTGTAGGTGAAAAGTCTGACTGGACTCCGTAACGCTCTTATCGCGTCATATGAGACCGGAACGTACGGCGTAAAGTGGATTCTGAACCCCTACAAACATCACTCACTCCTGGGATTCGAACCCGAAGCCTGTGGTACCGAGCGCTTGACACTCGGCCATTCAGGCCCTGAATTCCGAACCACCACTACTGCTACACCACACCACATCACTGTACCTACAGCTGAGTTGCCCATATATAGTTTTGGAATGATGTGGGTGAGGTCTTCTTGGGATCTGTGACACTCTTTACAATCATATGAGACCGGGACCTACGGCTTAAAGTGGATTCCGACCAACTATCAAACATCCATGCCATCGCCGTGATTCTAACCTGAAGCCTGTGGTACCAAAGGCCAGAGCGAGCGCTAGCCAATTGGTCAACAGGCCACCAAAAAGTTTTTTAATGGATTCGCGAAAGCCATTCGTGCTCTCATCCGGATGGGGCTGAAGGCGGATACATAGCAGATTCAGCGTTACACAAGGTGAAACAGGAATTTTCTACATTAACTGATTTTACCACAATTTTGAATGGGCACTTCCAGGTATGGCATCTGGAGTGCTCGTGCTATCCTCCTGCTCTGAACTCCATGGAAAGATCTCCCGATCCAAATATTTATTGTCCTATCTCAAGCAAAGACAAGAGCTTTCTGCTAGGGTTCACTTTGTACCGGACTCCCATATTTCGGAATCATAAAGCGATATCCAGCAGGCCATTTTCGTCCAATCTACAAATTGGTCAAATTTTACAATTACTACGAAGCGTATTGTAAATAAAATTGGCCAAGTCAGCAAATTTTAGCCATTGAAATATTTTAAATAAAGCAACTTTTTTTGTGTGAAGGAATTTTTTTTTTTTTTTTTTTTTTTTCTAAATTGAACAACTAAATGACTCCAGATTTCGTTGACGAATACAAAAAAGGTTTTGGGGTTGGAAACTTTCTGGCGATTAAATAACTGACCATTGCAATACTGCTTCAAGTATTTTTGTCACCTGGACTAGTTGATTCTTTGAAATAATAAGGATGGCAACCCAGCGATTGATAAAAAAAAAAGCAAATTTTAATCAAAACTATGCTGCTTTAGATAAAAAATGAATCTATTGCATAGAACTAGTTAAAAAACCAACGTATTTAAGAATAGGTATACCATCTCTTTAAATTTAATAATTGTAGAATTTTTATTTGAGATGGAAAATAAATTGGAATAGCACTATCTTTTCTATGTTATTCATCAAACAAATTTGTAATAATTGTATAAAAAAAAAACTTTTATGGTGAATCTTGGTTGGCAAGAGAAAATTGTATTGGATTCCTATTTGTTTTTATACACTCAAGAGCCAAAACATTATGACCACCTGTCAATAACGAGTTGGCCATATATATATATATATATATATATATTTGCTATATATGTATATATCTCCAGCAGCAGTTAAATACCATTTCCACCTGATCACGTGCCTTCCCCGTGCAAAATGTAGGGTGGTCATAATGTTTTGGCTCTTGAGTGTAGATAAAATATTTGCACATACCTTTTATAAATGAAATACAATCTTCTACTGTGCAACACATAAATAATTTGATTTGAACAATTCCGATTGGATCGGTAAAAAAGAAGATTCAATTTCTTGCCAGTTTGAAACAATACAATGTTTAAATCTGTATTTAACCCACTCCTCTACTACAATGTTTTCCAATTATCCTACTCATAAGATGATTCACAGCTGAAATTTTTCTTTCCTGAAGTGTGTGGGATGTACGAGATTGTTTTGCTACCTCATTTCTCCCAAATTTGTAATGATAAAAAATAAGTATTATGCACGGAAATTGAATAATTATTTGGTTCTGTTGTTTGTTCATGTTATTTTCAGAAGAAAATTAGAAGTATATGTAGAAACAAACTCTCATCTGATAGTTACTTTCAAGTTGAGTTATATTACCAGACCACCTACTATTGTCTGGTCTTTACCTGCGAATTTGATTGTTGCTCTACAATAATTTTTTTGCACACTTTAAGCTACTTAGCCTGGGACCTACACTTTAACTGTAAGAGGAAGTGCTCGCTGGGGAGTCATTTTTCCAAACATCAGTGGGTCAACATGAGAGAACCATTTCAGATCATCCAGTCGCTAAACGAGTTAAAAACTTTATTTTTGTAGACTAATTAAATACAATAACTCATCTGGGTTATCACTATGTACACAAATATGCAAAACTATAAAGCATGGTTTTATAATGAATCCTCAAAAAAAAAAAAAAAAAAAATCATGGCTTGTTCATGTACTTTTTCGTGTCCCATGAATTAAAAAATTATTAATATTTATAATTTGTTCTAGAGTGTTCTGGGAAATAACATATTGGGTTTTGTTTACAACCTAAAGGCCATAATGTTCTTCCATTGAATTTCCTTCAATTAATGCTGCTCTTCGGTATTTGTCCAATATTGCAGTTGCACAATTTTGCATACAACATTGGCAAAACGGTAAACTAGTTTTTATTTGTCGCTATAGACAATTTTATAATAAATATGTCTATATACTATAGGAAACAAAAGACTAACGATTTAGATTACAAACCTAGCGGGTTTTGTTACAATAAGTCAATTTTCAGAAGATTTTTATTGCAAAAATATGTTTCACATTATTTTAAGGTGATTCAATTAAATTGTATCATATGAAAAATTTTCATTATATTTACCGAACATATAAAAAATATGCAACAAATAAGACATTATAATAAATGGACAGTAAAACTTTTATTCTATTCAAACAATGAACAAAAATTATTTTATGTACAGTAAAAATTATGCTTGTTTTGATTCCATTTTAAATGGAAGCAAATCAACAACATATCAAGTTGCAAAATTAATACTAAAAATTCTTTCATTATATTTTCACTTGAATAAATACTAAGAATAAAACAGAAAGGGGAAAAAAATGTAACCTTTTTAAAATCCTAGTAGTATACACTCAATATTTACACACACAGATTCAAAAGAAATGTATTAAAAGTGACAAATAAATTAAAACTGAGATCGCAAATTTACTTTTAAAAAACATTTTCTATACAAAACAATACCATTCCTTGCGTGCGTTGATAAATTACATTTACACATATACATTTTGCTGTACACATCTTAGGTAGTGATATCTTGTGTTCAAAATACGATATTGTTTTTAAGCATCTCGTTTCTGATTCCTCCAAAACATTAAAAAAAATCTACAAGTGTACTCTTAATTTATCATTTATTAAAAATTAAAATAACATTTATAAAAATGGAGCTATTAAAATAGCTAATTTTTTTAATTAAAATTGGTATACATTAGAAATTTAGTATTTAATCTCATAAGGCACAATGCTGAGATATATTGGCATATGAAATGTAATTTATATAAAGTATTACACATTACAGAAAATAATTTACAATTATTCCTATCTCTTAACTGTTGAATAACCCAACCAAGGATAATGTGGAATGGTAAACGGGTGGCTTAATATTGTAAATGGACGAATTGATCACTTATAAGGGGGCTAGTCAGACATTTGCGGTGTAATGCTGCTTTGAAAGAAGCAAATAGTTAGCATATAATTGTATTCCATTTAGTTTTCCTTTTGATGTTGCCTCACTTAAAATTTTAAATTATTTTATTGCAATTGAAATCCCTCCTACATAGCATTTCATACCATAAGATACCATTCCTTTTAAATCTGTCCAACTAGGGTGCTTGCCAATTTTCCACATGATCGTTGGTCGGACTATAAACATCTATTGGAAAAGATGTTATATATTTCAAACAAAAAACTTATTTACCTTTTTTTTTACATTATGTAAAAAATAATATAATAACTTTCCATGAATAATAAAATATGATTAAAGATATAACAGTGGAACTTATCAACATAGAAATAAAACAAAAACAATTTTAGAGTTTTTTTTTTTTTTACATAAATTCAATGCACACAAATGGGATGAATAAAGAATGTTTCTTTTTTTAGAATTTCAACTCAACTATTTAATTTCATGATGTACAGTGCTAAGCTGTTAATTGATATTGGGATTTTTCTCACTTTTTAAAGTTTCAGGCTGCTGCATTATTGTCTATCTAGAGGCAATGTATTTTTATGAAATATCTTTTCGAAACAAAAAAGTTAGTTAATTAATACAATTACTATATTATTACTTATTGCCAAGCTAATTAATTTTTTTTCCCAATTGAGGAACATTTATTCTTTTAAGAAAGTGGAATACCTATGCAATATTATACATTAATTAAAAATAATTTAATGGCCGGTGTATAAGAATTTCAGCAACTGTCCAAATGTTGGATTAAATGATAGTTTTCGAAATACATAATATAAATATTGTGAATGCTTATAATTATTCAATCGTTTTTCTGTGAATCATAAGAAAAACAAAAATTTATGAATTTAATAGTCCCAATTCCAAAGGATTAAGTGGTATAGTCCGACCATAGATAGCGTGGGGAGGTAAACATTCTGATACATGAATCAATTACTTATTTTGGGTGTTATTCAGATATACACTGTTTTGGGAGAGGATACTCCCCATATAATAGTGTGGAATTTGTTTCATTTAATATTGTGCACCTGAAATTTTAATTATTAAAATTATTTCTAAATGACATTTCACCCCCTATGATGGAACTTTTTATTTTATTTTTTACGTTTCCAACTTGGCCGCTGCCCAATTTTCCAAGCGATCTGTAATCAGACTATTAATAAGTTTTCATCAAAATTAGGGAACGGATTAAAAAAGTTAAGAAATTGCTTAGAATTAGAACAAATTAATATGACAACTTGAAATTAGAACAAATTTTCAAGCAGATTTTATAAAGTTAATCCAAACATTGCAAATAGTTTTGTTTTATAATCTAAAATATTATTTTGCTGAGGTGGCTTCGTTTGGATAATATAGCTTGTATTGTTGTCAATTCTATAAAATAGTTACAATAAAAGACATTCTTTATCTAGTTCTCTTGAGGTAACACGTAAAAAACACTTACATAAGCAGAAAAACAACACACACTTATTTTTAAAATACAAAATTATATTATGTTAAGAAATACCATAGAAATCAAATGCAATAAAGATAATACATCAAAAGATTGCTTTATAGAAATGAATTTAATCTTAAAAATATTTGTAGATAAATATTTTTAAGATCTACTTTATCTAATATCAGATTGTAGAACAAGACAAGTCTTAAAAAATAAATGAAATATTAAAAAAAGTTTTAATATTAAAAATGTTAAGGAATATATATATATTATATAAAATATCTCCCAAAAACTTCTGAACATGAAATATTTAATTTTGTATGATATATATTTATGTAATCTTTTATTTATAGACATTTTGCCCCTCTAATATTTTTAAGTAATTAAATTTCCAAGTTTTAAAACAATTTTGGATATTATTAAGAAGTTGTTATTCATATGCAATTTTGTAGAAAAACGGTTTATTGATGAGCATACTTTAGTATTTATTAATAAACTATCAATTGAGCTTTAAAGCTTCGAAAAGGCACATTAATTAGTTTTAAAAATGAAAAACTAGTTCATTGCAAAAATGAAACTAGATACATAAAAATAAAATAATAAATCTCAATCATTATAAAAGCAGAATGTACACTGTTAGAAAATTATTTGAATTTATATGTTTTGGTTTACCAGGATATAGGCAATTATATCTATATATACATACAGTAAGTTCTTTTTTAATCCAGCATAAAGACCACAGCTGTGTTATCAATATTTTTAAGAACACCAAAAATAAAGCACTAGATAAAAACTTAAACAATTAAAACATGTACATATTTAATATATATGTGTACATTAAACATATACATGTTTAATGAAAATACATGCAATATTATGTCAGCAACTAGTGGAAATGAAAGTGAAATCTTGATTGGCGTCTTATTATAGAACGTGTTGAACTATCGAATGTAGGATTAAAGAGAGCTTACTGTATTTAAGTTTTTAAAACGTGTGTGTGTATATATATATAACAATGTTATGTATGATTCAATATAAAAAGTTACTATATACTACTCTTTTTAAATCATAGGAACTGTAAACATTTTTATAACTACAAGAAGTCAAATTAAATGAAACTGGTAATTTCTTTGACATAAAAATTAAACCAGTCAAAAGAGTGAAAAAAAAAAAAATCTAGATTGAAAAAAATTTTTTGGAAATAGTAATTATACATATAGATAAAAAAATACAGATATCTCTTGTATAACATGGTATTACAATAAAAAATTTCAATTTAACTCGATTAGGTAATCCTTTCTCTTGCCTATAAAATAAGTCACGGTGAATGTAATATATATCCAGATAGAAAGAATCATTCCTCTTTGTTTTTTTGAAAGTTAATTTTAAAAATGAAACAAAAACATTCAAATATATGACCACAGGTGATTAAACCATTTTACATTTTAAGAATGAAAGTTATGTTTTCTAAACGTAGTTCAAAGATAAAACTCCACAAGTGCTTAGTTTAAAAATATTAATATAAAAATTATATTTTACTGAAAAATTAATAAAATTCAAATTGTTATAGAAATTCTTCAAATTAATTAATTTATTTTTCCAAAGAAATCACTATCATTTATGCGACAAAGAAATTAAAAACTTTTAATCGATTGCTATTTTAATACAACATATTTCTTATAATTTTTTTTTTTAAAACCTAATTCTATTTTTTGCACTAGTGTATTTATATTCAACTATAATAAAAAAAGCATCACAATATGATATTCAAATTAACAACAACAAAAAACATGTTATATTGAGTTATATGCATTTAATTATGATACAACACTATTGAATGCAATAAGACATTATAATGCACAATTTGAATCATATTTGTATTTTGCGACATCTTATTTCCTTTTGCGATTTTAATATATGTATGTATATAAAAAAATTTCTAGAGGTACTTTTGGTTTAGAATTTAACATTTATCACATTGGCAACGATGAGTAATCATAAACAGGGAATTCTGTTCTTAAACTTCGCTCTCCACTTTTTCCCTAAGAAAAGGGTAAAGGTCAGTAACGAGACTAATCAATGCATTTTCTTTTAACACATTGAGGACAATGAAATAAAATAGCTTACATTTTTATTACCTTGAGCTATATGGCCAAATTTTTCAAAAATTAATATTTTTACATTAGTCCTCAAGGCATTAACAAATTTGTAGTTATCAAATAAAAAGAACACAGTACACTTTATAATATCAAAAGACTAAAGAATCGTAAAAATCTTTTATGGTCAACCTTCTTTTTGAGACATAGATAACATCAAATTGTTGGTATAAATTTTAGGCCCTTGTAAAATTAATTAAAATTAAATAATAAAACATAATTGATCACTTGAGCAAATTAGTTTTGAATTTATATATTGAAAATAATGATAACATGAATAAATAATAATTTTATTAATTTTCATATGCAGATCTTTATAATTACACCTACTGAATTATATAAAAAGAACTAAACATTGTTATCCTTTATTTTATGAAAATAACAAAACAGCAACTTCTTTTAAGCAGCATTATACCAGATTATAGAGTGTCAATAGTTTAAGAAGAACATCAATGATAACTTAAAATGATCAAAACATGAACGTATTTAATATATATGTAATATGTACAGGACCCATAGAGCTTAAAATGATAAACATCCAGTTTAAGAATAGAAGCAGACAAATCTATTACTTGTTAGAGATGCTAGTCACATATATGTGGTTCAAGGTTCCTTTGAAAGGAAGAAGTATAATGTGGAATTTTTTCATCTAGTTATTTTTTTTTTAATATTGTGAAATCTAAAATTTGAATTATTTAAAATTCTTTTATTGCAATTGAAATCCCTTTTAAATAATATTTCCTTCTATGATGTCTCTTTTTGAATCCATCCTACTTGGCTACTTGCAAATTTTTCATGTAATCAGTGGTCATATTTAATAAAAATGCGAGCACCATTGTGATGCCACCTGGAGGTTAAGGTCAATATGTACTTTGAATGTTATGAAAAAAATACGAAAGTGAAGGCTGGATTAAAGAGAGGTTACTATATTTAGTTTTTAAAATCTGGTTAAACAATAATTAGCTAAAATTTTCCTCATATATATTTTGCATGATTACTAAACATACATTGTACCTTTTTTTTATAAAATAATTAACGAAACTAATGATGTAACAGCTAATGAATACTTTATCAGCTTATAAAGTTTCTTTTAAAAAATATTCACATATTTTTTTAGTTCCGCTAATTCTAATCCTCATATAATCTTAATTAAAATGTTATTTAATAAAACCTATTACACTTTTCTATTATAACTCAAAGTTAAAACAAAAATTTAATTATTGTTACTCTCTTTAAAAAACAATGCATCTTTATATGCAGCCCTATCAGACAATTATCACAATAGTTTTGGAAAATTCAAAGGATGGAAAGTTGTACTTTTGATTGAAGTCAGTATAATTTTATTTTCAACTATTTTAGATTTATTAAAAATGACATACTAAAATATATAAGACAACTTCATCTTTATCACACATAAGATAAAAAGATATAAATTGATAAAAAAATATTAAATAATTGAAAACTTCATTTGGTAATAGTGATTTACCGTAATTTATCGAGAAAAACATTTAAATTTATATATAACTGGATAAGTTATGACAGCACATTTGAAAAGCAGATTACACATTTTCTTTTTTTTCTTCCCCTTTCAGAGGGTTTAAAAATGGTTCTACAACATTAGATGTAGGAAAAATACATGCCAATATGTTTTAACATTACATCCAGTGTAATCAACCAAGGCAGTAAAATCACATGAAGTTATTACACATTTCTAAAATATTAAGCATATACTTCTATAAAACTACCACACATTAAAATAATGAGCATCACAAATAAAACTTTGCATATTAAATCAGTATAGTCCGATTATGGATGGTATAGAATGGTAAGGATCTGGTTTAATAGTGGAAAACTGACAAATTTTGAAAGAAGTGCGTATTTTTCATCTAGTTTTTCTTTCAATATTTAGTAATATGCAATTTTAATTATTAAAAATTAAAAAATTCCTCATAAATGACATTTCTTCCCTTATAATGCCATCTTTTTTAATCCATGCAACCTGGCCATTTACCAACATTCCACAGAATCAATGATCAGACTATACATATGTCATTGGCTTACGTTTACCTTTCTTAAAGTAAATATGAACCACATACAAACTTTTATATCCATCTTTTCATGGAGAATGTTAATTATGGTTTAATCATTATAGTTGAATTGTTTTTTAATTTGTAACATGGTTTATTTTACCAATTATTTTTATTTTAACGGAACATTAAATTGTGGCATTTACATTCAATTAATAGAAAAGATTGCTTTCAAGTACTAAACATGAAAGGTTACTCAATGAATTATGTATCAAAAAAAAACCATATTTTAATGGAATTAGTCAATGAAAAATTAACATCCCCCTTGTTAACAGAAAAGCATGGACAATTAATTTTATGTCTTTATGAAACATTCTGTGATTAAAAAATATAAAAATAATAATTGGGAATCAGTAACAATGCAAATCAATTGCATGCTAACAGTTCTTGAATATTTTTTAAAAAAAATTTACGAATTTTAAAAGAATAAAAAATCATAAATAACAATATGGAACACAAGTATATTACCTATTTCTCTGCAAAAGATACTGTACTTTTCCATTACTTGTGATTCTTTTGCCTACAACACGGACGCCATTTGGTTTGCCATTTGTTTGACTTAAATTATCTTTGGTGTCAAGAGATTTCTCACTATCATTTTTAGGTAGCCCAAGATTGGCAAGTTTTGAAGGTTTTTGGCTGTCTGTTTGCTCGCCATTGAGCTTCCTCTTGCATGGGTGACAGTTTGTGCGGTTTGAAATGTTAGATTGTAAGAAGGGATTGTTTTGAGTGAAGTCTGATGGTACAGGTATGAGAGAATCTAGCAATCCCTGCTTGGCAGATTCCTCGTTGAAAGCGTGGACGTTGGTCCGTTTTGCTCGATGATTCTTAGGCTTATGGATTCCATTTTCATTGTATGGAAGACCCCCACGGCATTTGGAAATAATTTCCTGGAATCAAAGTTCATGGTTTAGAAAGAAATTACAATTACATATATATAAAAAAGCAATAAATACAAGCCTAGAAATCAAATTATTTTAAACAATATAATAATAATTCAAGCATAACTAATTTGAGAGAAGGATATTTGATATTTGTTCAATTTAATTGATTAAAGCAATATGATGACTAAACTATATTGCATGCATTGTTTAAAAACAAGCCCTTTAAAAACTATGAGGATTAGCTAGTTAAACAAGATTAATGCATTAAATTACAACATAATTAAAAAAAAAAAAAATGGTTGCAAACTTCTCTATGCGAAGTTTATTTTTTATGTCTCTCCCACCCCATCTTTTTTCTACACATCACAGCCATCAGTAAGAAAGGTGAGAGTGGAACATCAGCAGACCACGAACAGCCTACCACAGGATGAGAATATTTTTTTGCGTTAACTGCCCCTCATTTGTGGGTCGTATTAGAGAAAACCAAGAAAACTTTAACCATGTAGTCTGATTATCCATGTGAGATGCTTTACACACATTGATTCATTCTGAAAGCAGTGATTGCCATGCATGCTGCCAGAGGAATCGAACTTCAGCCCAGCTGCTTGGGCCTTTTCCTCTTTGAAAAACAAGTTCCATTTATTTTTTATAACAACTATCTAATCCAACTATTATTTTAATCTTCTATTTCTTAGCTTTGTAATTTTACCTTAGCATTTCCAAATTTTTTAGCTTTTTAAATATGTAAACTAATTTTAAAAATTCCTCCCAATATCCATTTACTATTTCTCTTAAATACATATATTTTGTGGTAGAAAAACAATTAAACTGTAGAATATATCTTTTATGCAAAATGTATTACATTCAATACATTGATAGACCCCACAATTGAAAATATAATATATCTTTTCTCGCATTCACTTGATTTTTTATATTTATATAGTTCGACCAATTGCACGGAATGGTAAGCATACAATTACAGTGGAAATGAAATAATTGTTTACTTGCTAGGGTTGCTAGTCAGATATATGCTGCAATAAGCTGCTGTGAAAGAATATATATATATAATAGTGTGATAATTTTTCATTTTAATACCATGCAGTTTAAAATTTTTTATGACAATTAAAAAATGTATCTAAATGGAATTTATCTCCTGTAATATCAGTCTTCTTAAATTTTTCACACTATTAATTAGTGGCTGAACTATATGTAGTTGTATTTCAAGATCTATTAAGCATGATTAAATATTTGTTAAAAATATATATTTTTCACACATATAAATAAAGTATAATGAATAAGTTATAAAAGAAATGAAATTTTAATGCTTACCTTTGAATGTGACTGAGTAGTCTGTTGCAGCTTCCCATTTTGTTTAGGTTTTGACTTTTTATTTTTGGTAGTTTCTTTTGTACGCTTGGATCTAAATTTTAATTTCAGAATGGTCAAAGATGAGATTTATGCAATAATTAACAAAAAAATACTTTATTCAATACAAAAAAACAATTATCAAATAGAAAAGAAATAAATATTATTGTGACCACAAGAATAATGTATGTCTTAGAAATACCATTACAATAACCTCTCTTTAATACAGCACATTCTATAAATGAGCCTATGCTATTGTATGGATTCGTACATTTGTTGGCCTTGTTCGCCATATGGTGACAATGCTGCTCACATTTTCACTCAGTTTATCATAATAAACAATTTTGGTTTCAGTACAGTGTTTAAAGTCTCATCTAGAGTGCTTTATCTTTTGATATCTTCTTAAAATTATATTGATGCTCTATAGTTTGGTACTATAGCTATAGTCTTGAACATGCCAGATTAAAGGGAAGTTACTGTAATTATATATAACAATTCTGTAATGAAAAAAAAAACTTCGATACAGAAAAAGAAGAGCTTCATGAGAAAATGCAAAAAAAGTTAACTATTCAAAAAAGTAATTTTGAATGTACAAAGGTGGTGGAAAAAAAAAATCCCAGCAAGAACACAACTGAAAATTTTGATGTTGATAGACTTTATATTCCAGTTCTAAAATTAAATACTTTAGAAATAGATAAAAATTAGACACAAATATAAACATACTTTTTGAACTTTAAGATATGATAGGGTCTCTCTTTCACCAGGAACTCCCACATAACACTATCATTTTTAACCTTAACTGCAGAAGCTTGAACGGAAGGGCTTTCAGGAGGAACTTTCTGCCTTAGACAAAAAATGTTCTTGCTTTTCTTTATTTCCCGCCCGCACTTGAATCTAAGATTACAATTCATTTATAACATGTATATATAAACTAAGCATTATAATAATTCATGCATAATACAGAACAACTATAACATAGTTATTCTGATTGCTTATTTTGAGAAAAATATCACAACTTTAAAAAAAAAAATTACCAGTAATAATGAGCTTTTTCTTTATCTACCAACACATGCAATTAATAAGGGGCCTATCATATCCAATATTAATTAATAAATTTTTAAGTATAAAAAAAAAAAAAAAAAAGTTCCTTATGAAAGTAACTTACATTTGTTAATTATTAAGGTATAGTCCGATTCTGGATAGCATGGAATTGTAAACATTCAGTTTTACAGTGGAATATACCTGTTGAGTGTGCTACTCAGATATATGTCGCGCAAAAGAAAAAAAGTATAATAGTTAATATGCAATATGATATTTGAATTATTAAAAATAAAAATGCTTTTAATTGAAATTAAATTTTTTCCTAAATTGCATTTTCCTCCCTTTGAATCCATCTGATTTGACCGCTTGCCAATTTTTCATACAATTGATGGTCTGACTATAAGTATTGTAACAATAAATGATAAACAAAAAATGCTAAATACTTTCAAAAGGCTCATTTAAGGAGAAAAACTCATTTTTACAGTGGATTCAAGAACATGTAAAAAAATTACACATTATAAGAATAGCCCCTCAAAATATTTACATACTACATATTTTTTCTTTTTATATAAACTAACAGATGAAAATCAGTATAAAAGAAAGATAAATTAAAAATATACAAATTAAAACATCCTAAAATTAACTTTTTATAAATTAGCTAAATCAAATTAGAAGCAAAATAATTGAAGTTTAATATCTATTTTAATCATATTAAATAAACAATGAAAATATATAATTTTCTCTTAATTAAGAATAAAAAGATAAACCAATTTTTAAAAACATTTTCATCCACTACAGTGAAGTTTAATTACATCATAATATTTGACTTTTATTACATTTTAAATTAAAAATGATAAATAAAATTTAAGGTAAATTAGTTTCAATTGTCTGCATGAACTAAAACATAACACACCTCTTGCTGTTTTTGTGCAAAGTCTCTAAGATTTTAACCTTTCTCTGCTCAGGCTTAACATTATTAATCTGTAATTAAAAATAAATTTCTAAATACAGTGCATTCAATACTAAATTGGAAATAAAAAAGTACAAACAAATTAAATGTAAAGTCTTAAAAGAGGAAAACTTAACATATATATATACACAGAACAATTGTTATAAAGTAGAAAAATTTAAATTTAATGAATTTAAATTAGCTTTAAACTGTTGAAAGAATTTGTTATGGCATTGATTCAGAAAAACCTTCATCTTAAGAATAAAATTTAATGTTTAGAATTATGTTTTATTAAATTTTAAATAGTAGATTTTAGTAATACATTCTGTGTAGAAGTATCTGGAATTATTAAATAAAATACACCAAAATCAATTTATTCATCAAAATTTATTTTGTCACCTTAAAAAGTAGGTCCCATTGCAACTATAACAGGGATTGTGATCCAATAATCAATACATTTTTGATAGGCTGAGCAGTTTGACCTTCAGTTCTTTCAAAGCAAATTTTCTTTTTCTGGCCTCAATTGAATCAAAAACAATCTCTTTGAAGTGGTAATTTTAACTTTGAGAACATAATGCCATATTGGGTAAATACTGCAGCTTAATCGATGATATTCTTTTGTTTAATGATGGTGGACTCCATAGAAGCTTAGGAAATCATGTCTTCAGCAACCTGCTTTCAATGTTCTTTTTGGACAAAATTGAACTCTTTCAAAACAGGGTTTCATGCCCAAAAATATCTGTCAATGTTATGAGTGGCCTTAAAAGATATATTCACTCTTGAACCAACTATCCAAGATTAATATGACAAACAACTTCTCGATTTTATCTGTCGTAATAACAGTTGACGGTCAACTAGAGACAAATATCACTTCTCGGCCTTCTTTGAATGCTTTATATCATTCACTATGACATGAAAAATACATTGTAGGTCTTCTACAACATTTTTAGTTATCCAGCACATCAAGTTTCCTTTAAAACATAAAATTTAAGGTAAACTCTGAGTGACAGATCATGCTCAAAATCTGTATAATAACTCAGTATAATGTTACTAATTTAAAACAAATTTTAGCTATATCTTTCAAGTATGTATATTATACACAGTCCAGTCACATTAATATGACCACCATCTAAAGGGCAGGCACACAAAAGGCAGATGGCAGCACATTGTAGTGGAATGTATATAGAGAATTCCACTTAAAGCCAGAATATATAAGAGTGTATATTCTGGTTTTGACAGTGAGGGTCAATTTAATGTATTATAAATTCCAGATACATTTTTAAACAGAAATGTTCCTTTGTTAAATTTAATGTAAGACCATAAAATAAATAAAACAATTAAGCATTTATAAAAAAATGCAAAGAAATTATTTACTTGTTTTTAGTAAGTCAAATTTATTTTACAACATTGAGTTTGATTTTAAAGAAGATAGAAATATTTAAAAATTTAATTTTAGCACATATTAATTCCCTGTAGTAATTTAAAAAAAAAAATATGATCTGATTTTTTAAATTAAATAATAGATACAGAAAAAAAAAATGCTGCATGAATTATTATAAACTATTAAACAATACATATACAAGTCAATAGACTTTACAATTTAAAAAAAAAAAAAGTATTACAAAAGTCAAATAAAAGCATAGAAAAGTGAACAGTATTACAAAAACGAGACATATATATTTAAGTTTTTTTTTTTTTGCCTCATTTAATTTACTATGATACATCTTTGTATGGACACCATTTGTTGCACTGAGCACATCAAGATGCCACGTGATGGTTGATGACAGATGGTTCTTGCCACATCCCCAGTGATCCTTTACTTCAGATGAGTCATGTTTCATATAAAATATATATTAAGCATAACCTCATAGATAGAAGTTGCAAGGAGTTACATCTGGTGTATGAGGTATCCAGAATTCCATATGTTCTGCATCCTTGATCGATATGCTACGATTCATTTAAACCTGAGGATTACTAATGGAATTGCCACCACTGATAAACTACAGCGAAAATGAAATTATCATCTTGATGTAGTTTGTAAAATTAATGGTGCCCATATAAATATATATAAATTAAACCAAAATTAAATGAAAGCAAAAAACTTAAATACTTCTTATTTTGGAATAAATTTTTTAAATTATACAGGAACTTTATGGACATCTTCTATTTTTGCATGCAATTTAAAAAAATAAAGTTTATAATATGCTGTTTTTTTTTTTTTTTTTGAAAAAAGGGCAACAATATAAAATTTATGAACAAACAAAAAACAGCAGTTAGACGTAATTAAGCCAAGGCTCGAAACTGTATTAAATTTGAATGATTTCCATAACTAAGAATGGTGATATATGAAGTGTTGTAGCTTGAAAATATACTTACAGGTCCAAAGACACGTAACCTTTCCCAGTTATCAGCTATAAAAGGAATGATAGACTCATCCAAGTCAAAATACTTTTTCTTATGAGTAACACTAAGGTTATATAACACTAAGTGTATTAGATCACACCTAAAAAAAAAAAAAAAAATAATTTATAATTAACTGAATGATCTAAAAAAAATAGCTACTGTATAATTTTTAATGTAGTAGATACATGCAACAGAAAAGCACATATAAAAATCACTTGAAAAATTAGGGAACTGTTCTACAATTTTTAAAATACATCAAATCAAAACAAGGTTAAAAACCACATAAAAAAAATTAACAGAAATTCGGAAAAAAAAAAAGAACAGGTTGCTTAATAAATTTATTTAAAAATCTGAAAGAAATGAACGTAAAACTTAAAATTAATATTTTTAATATAATAAAATGAAATAAGTTTTAGCTTTATATTTTATAATTACTATCACTATTTGGTAATGGTCTGCCAGCTAATGAATTGATTCAAATTACTTTCATAAACAGAAAAAACTGCTTGCACTAGATCTTCTGATAAAGGTGATGGATTTTCAAAAACTTTCTTCTTGTTTTGTATAGTTCTTTCTTCTCCAACAATATAATCAGCAATTTGCAAAGATGATTTTACTATTTTTTAATGTACTTAATTATAACCAGTCAGATAATTCTATTACTACTCGCATAATTTAAAGGCTTGTTTAGAATTGGGATTTGATAAACAAGAAAATGATTTATTTAAATTTGCTGCTTGTAAACTTTCTCAAATTAAGTTTACATGAGGGGGTACGTTTTCTTTCAGTTCTTTATCCCTTTCTGACGTTGGTATGACATTTAAAATTAGTTCAATAACATAACTATTCACTAACAAGTCATTTAAATCACCATAAATTTCCAGTATTTGGAAGGAGAACAGTAATGTATTGGACAAAAAAGAAAAGTTAATGAAGGTATACTATAGGAGAGTTGTGGAACAGCAGAAATCTCGGGAAATTGTCTGGTCAACAAGACAAAGAGGTACAGAAAACTGAAGATGGTTCAATGTTGGCATAGTCAACACTTTTAGAACGTCAAAAGATGGTTGAGAAACCATGATAATGTAGTGGAGTGTTTTGTTCACATCATTAAGTTTCATTGTAAATAACATTGATGATCATCAATTTTGTTTTAATGGCCACATGCAAATATTCATTCACCAAATGTATTTATTGAGGCAAAGAAGTTGTGTTGAAATTCTATATTATCATCATGGCTTCAGGTAATTTCCTGTGACAAAGTAATGATTTATTTGATAATGTTAATGTTTGAATACTTTGTCTTTTTTCCAGCAAATATATAAAGGTGTCCTATTTCAGCAGAAGCATATACAGCATGGATTAACTAATCAAAAATAGAAAATTATTTTAAGTCTTATTGTAGATTCTTTTACTAGTTTATTCCAGATGAACTGATAAGTTTCTTAATGTAATATTTTTAAAGTTGCAATTAATTACATCTTGACCAAATCGCTGAAGAAAACTTGTTCTAAGGGTATAAGAAATAAAAGACATTTTTTGAAGAAATACTAACATCACAGCTTTAAAGCTGCATAAAAATTATATACATAAGATCTTAAGTACAGTCAATTTCTCAAATACATATATTTTTTATCTAATTATAATGTATATTTAAGTAAACGAGGGAAGCAGATTATACAGAAGTATCTTAATTTTTCAAAACCTAGTTTCAGAATGTTAAATTTCAATGCGATAAACTCCAAAATATTTATTCCTTTATCTAATTCAGTAGAAATTTGTTCTGTTTGACACAATCTGTTGCCAACACACACCCTATTTCCTGAGGAATTTTGGCTCATATACTATCTACTTAAAATTTTTAATTTATGAATTTAAAACAAAAAGGTGTCAGCTGAAAATGCATTTTGAAATAAAGACTATTTAGATCAGTGATTCTCAAGGGTGCCCCATCCAACATTACAGACAAATATATATTAAGAAATTGCAGCTGCTTTTGCTACTGGTCTGTTTTTCTTTTTCATCCATTATTACATTTCTTAGACTGTTTGCTATCCGATTTTTGAGGAAGAATATAACAGACAGTGACTTGCAATATTAGAATATTATATTTTCCCTTTTTTTTAAGGTTAAGAGGCAGTTAAAAACTTTTATGGAAAAAGTTACCCAAATTCTAAAAAGAAAACCTACAGTCAATATGCTCTCATTGATTGTCTTATACATCTTTATAATAGTTTTCTATAATTTGAAAAGATTAATTTTTGTTCTTTGTTAATCCATTACAACAATTTTCACAAGAAAAGTTGCCACGGAATTTATTATTTACAGGTCATAAAAATATTAAAAGATGTGACCTGCAGAATTTACAATTCTGAAGGGAAAATAATACTCACCATGTCATTTCGACGCGAGCCAAACATTCTGATCCAGCATTACAAACAGAACATATAAGTATGTAGAAACGATCACCTAGCAATACTGGGAGATCAAGGCACTTCACACACTCTGAAATATTTGAAGAAAACTTAAACTGATATTTTTATGCAATTATTAAAATAAACACACAAGGAATTAATAAAAGAAATCATACCTTCATGCAACCAGTGTTTGCATTTAACACAGTAAAGCATGTTCATCTTTTCGCTGGAATAAAAAATTGCAATAAACATTTCTCTACATACTTACATACATTTTATGTTTTAGAATGAATTTTCTATAAATATATATATTGAATTTTTAACAATATGGAAATAAGAACTTATTTCAATACTGATTAATAGTAAAAGAATAATAAATAAACTCAATGGTTTGAAACACGAATAGGTCACTGACACTTGTATTTAAAGAAAACAATTATTGTTCTATGGCACTGAATAAACTATTTAAGGCAAGTAAATTTTGCCTTAAAAGCACGGGGAAAGAATAAGTTATTCTTTATATGGTTATTTTTTTATAATAAATTTTTTACAATACAGTTACACTACTAATAAAAAACATTAAATTAAAATTGGATAAAATAATATCAATTTTACTTGAACACAAGCAAATAAATTTAAACATAAAATATTTACAGCAATGGTCTTTTTTCTTTGATCTCTTTACAAAATTTAAGGAAATGTATACATGCATGATAATTTTTATAAAGATTAAAAAATCAATGGGAAATATTATATTTATTTTTGAAAATAACTGAAGTATTGGCCTACATTCACTTTTCTAAAATGTGCATAGAAATTTAATATTAATATATATAGATATTTAATATAGAAGCAAACTCAACTTACTCGCCTGATTGACCACAATAACATTGTGTCGTTTTATGTATGTCTTTCATTTTTTTTTCAATGACGAAACAAAGTTGATCAGTTTTTAAAATTTCCTAGAAATAATAAAGAGGTTAATTTATTAGTATGTAGAGTAATCTTGGTACTGATAAATTATATCAAAGTAATTTTTATACATGTTAACTTCTATTTAATTAACTAGTTTATAATTACAACAAAATATACAGTAATATGGCTAAAGAAGGGACAGCACATTTATCTTTTAGGAGGCCAGAAATATTTCTGTTAAAACTTTGCAACTCCAAACTGTAACAAATGTACAATTTGTTTAACTGTGGCTTACAAATTCAAAGAAATTTTTTACAATCTTTTAACTACATGAATTTTTATTTCTTTGCATTTAATTTTTACACCTAAATTTCGAATTAATTTACATTAGAGAGAAAATATGATAACACTTTAATTTTTCCATGTAACAGTTAACAAATCATTATTTTTCTTGTATTATAAATTATTATATTACAGATTTATATACTACCCAACTATTCCCATATGCCAAATTAAAATACATATATTAACAAATACCAATTTCTTCAATGAGAATATTTTCTTATTATAATAAAACATTTTTATTGGGAAAAAATAAACTTGATGAAATATATAAAAAAAAAATTCAAGAATCTATAAATTTAAAAAAAAAAATCAAAAATTTAAACTCAATAGCATCAAAAAATAATTAAAATTAATATAATATAAATAAAAGGAAAACTATACCATTTGTATTCTTTAACTTTTTAATTAATAAACATCTAAAAATAGAATACATTTTAAATTAAGGTCATGAAAAAAAAAAAAAAAAAAAGCTTATGTTTAGAACATCTCAAGATGGCATAAATCTTAAATGCTAGTTCAATTTAACAACTTCAGCAAAAATGCATAAAATGAAGAGTTCTATAATTGTGTTGATGTTACATTAAATCTATAAGGAAATCAGGATTATAATTTGTAGATTTATCAATTTGTAATTTATACGATGGATTACTATTACTTTTTTGCTTTAACATTGAAAAACCCAATAAATTTTGTTTTTATATAAAAAAAAATTATACAAAATAATACATAGTACATTACTTGTTCCAATTCTAATAAAATGAAATTATAAGCATTTTAATTCGTATTTGTTTGCATATAACTACTGATTGATAATGGTAAAAGGTTATAAAAATCGAATAATTTTTTTCTTTTGATATGATCCATTTAAGATGTGCCTTTTTTCATTTAAATTGTATGTTCCACTGTACATTGTATTATGAAAATTTATTACAGTATTTTATAGTCATTACATTAAGAAATACATACAGAATATTTCAGTGAATTATGGAAAATTAATCAAAGCAAACAAAAAGAAGTAATTTTATTCCATATATTATTCCCAAACTCTCTATTAATGCAAAAAAATTACAGTTAATCTTTAAAATATTAAATATTTTAGAAACAAATTTTAAAATAAAAAAATGACAGTGAAACATTGAAAGCTTGGTATTGTTAAACACAGCAAAAAGAAAGTTAAGCAATCAAGTTTTGGGAAGAAAAACATTTCTGAAATTAAATTTTTTTTTTTTTTTTAATGCAAGTATTACAGACTTTTGTAAAGGAATAATATTACATTAGAGGTATTAAAAAGTTTATGTAGGAATAACAGGTATTATTGTTTACCCTAATGTGACTATCTACATCATTCATACTGAATTGTTATGAGATTTTCCAACGTGATTCGCAATGTCACTTTGCAAACAGCAAAATAAACATTATAGTAACAACACAATATGGCGCCAAATTTTGCACGTACATTTTTTCAGCTACCCGGCATAATTTTTTACACAAAAGAATATATAAACAATAGCTTTCATCCAAAACAATGAATAGATTACGAAAGAACACTAGATTACTTTTAATTCGATATCAGCAGAGTCAAAAGAAAATATTACTATCAACATGAAGACGATAACAAACTGTGGTTGATACACTATCAGGGGTACACGTTGAATAGTAACATGCCAGTCTCTTTGAGAAATGTGTAACTTCAGATGATAAATTTAAGAGAAATAGCACCATTTTAAGAAAAAGTTACGTTTTGTGTTTAATTTTGAATGTCATTTTGATAAAGAATAACTTTACTATTCAAGGAAATAATAAGACATTTTTTTCCGCTATTCGTTTAAACTAACCGCCTACAAACAAAATTTTCTGCAGTCACAGTGAAAAATTGTAGCTTTGAGCTGTGCTGTTTAGTGTTAACTTTTTTTATAAAAAACTTTTCACAAAGATTTCGCAAATAAAATAAATGAATTCGCTAGCTTCGGTCTTAAAGGAGATGATTAATAGTACTTAGTTAGAAAAAGGAAACAATTTCGACCATTTAACTCACATAATAACAATAGTAGCAATAAAAAAATTGCTAGAATTAAATTTATCGGCGTGGCCAACGTTTATTGAAGAAATGCTGGAAAAATACAATTTAATTTTTGAATCATTAGAAATTACACTTAAATTTTAAAGAAAACTAATTATTATTTAAAATAATAATTGTTATAAATAGAAAAGGTTAATTTGTGTAACACTCTGCTTATATTATTCGTATAAGAGTATGTAAATTATGTTTTATCGTATCTATTATAATATCAGTATAATTAAATAAATATTTTTGAAATTAACTTTTCTATTTTATCTAGTTTAAATTTATTTATATGTAATAATATGAAGTTTTTCATGAAGAAACAAAAGTGTGATATCTCAATATTTTGCTTCGAACTTGTTATAAGAATTTTAGAAAATGGCAATACTTTTAGTTTGCTCAATTCAAAATGTTTTAGTTGTTTTCTCTTAAAACTAAAGCAATTTATTATAAAAATTCATCTGATTAGATATTTAAATTAACATTTCTTTATTATTGATGTCAAATTGTTGCTAGTCATACGATAAATTTATTACAAAGGATTTTCCCGCTATCTACTCTTGAGTTTACTTTCCTTCATTCTTGGCAAAAATGTGCGGCAAATTTCAGCAATCACGTTGTGTTGATTAATTTGTGTGTTTTATATTACTCCAATACACTAGTTAATATATAAACTGTTTATTTGAGAAGCATAACTTCACAAGGTAGGTAAGATTATGAATCGGATTTCTCATTTTTCAATCCCATTTCAGTTTTTTACAATTGAAAAATTATGTGATGAATATTATAAAGTTGTATACATTTTATAATATCAGCTTCATAAATAAGTAGAATTCAATATGAGACGAAACTTATCAAAATAATTCATATATTTTACATTTATAGATTGGCGTGTCAGTTATCTATTACATGAATTCATAATTGTAAATGTATTAAATGCATCCTTAAAAGATGAATGGTTAAACATTAAAAAGCCCCATCTCTATATTAAAACTCTAACACTTCAGGGTTTTTAGAAACGTTATGATATGTTCCAAATTTTTAAGCTTATACACTTGTAGATATCTTAATTTTGTGTTGATGAGGATACCATAAGGATTTTGTTACAAATTTAAGTAAAAAATTTTTTAAACCAAATCAAAAATCCTTATAATTGATTGTTTGTTGAGTATTTTCATGCTATAGATGCCTTGACATATTCAGAAGTTTATATTACAATAGGCTTGGCAAAATAAAAAAAACAGAATATGTAAAATATCACAATTTGTTACCAAATGAAACAAATCTTAGAAATGCCAAAATTTAAAATGTTTTTCATTTGCTTTTTGAAATTTTAAGTAATATAGTATTTTTCGCATATTATAATTTTTTTTTTATTCAACTTATGGTACTTCATAATTTTGATGATTGTTTTTGTAGTCGGAAGTTGAGGTACATTAACTGCTTTGTATTAGGCAATAAATGTTACAAGATTATATTTATGGGAGTTCTGCAGTTTGTGGATCTGCCTTTTTCTTCTTCTTTTCTAGCAGTTCCTCTTTACCTCGATTTCTACGGTATCTGCCATTTTTTGTTCGCTTTTTCTCCCGCACTCCATTGTTTATCGTAGAAAAAATAAAGAATATTCGCTGAATACTTCATTGTAATCACAAGTTTATGTACAATTTAATTGCTGAAAATGCTGTCAATTTCCTTAACTTTTAAATACTTGTATTGAAAACTTATGATTAATTTAAAATCTTTTTATAAAATTTTCAATTAATTTACATAATTTGCTTAACACATAAAGATAATTTCTTATTATATTTTAGCTTCGTAAGAAAGATTTTGTCCAGCAGTATAATTTGGCTTAAGGAAATTAGATTTTAATAAGCAATATCTCAGAGAAATCATAACAAAATTTATGAGTGTAAAGAATTAACTTTTCAATCGTTTAGAATGATGAGAAGAAAAATTTTTTAGCTATTTTCCTTAAAAAGCTGACAATACTGTCAATTTGTCCCCAAAATAGTTTTGTATACATCTGACTTCAATTGCTTGATAAACACGAATATAAAGAGCAGAATTTCATTAAAAAGCAAATAGCAATGTTCAATAAAAGAGTATTTCAAAGGAGACACTGTGTATTGCATTTTTGACATATTCTTCAAATGTAACAGAAGGCCAATTTTCTATTTTTGAGTGATGCACACTTTTGCCATTGCTCCATAATAAGAAATGAAATGATATTAAAGGTCCCATGTACTACATAAATTTGATTAAAATAACCATATAAGCATGAGAAGAGCATATGTTGATTAAGGATTGTTATAATAATCATAAAAAAAACAAGGCTAACAAATTAAATAAACAAAAAGACGTGATAATTAAACACAAACAAGTCAAGGTTACCAGAAAAATATGTTACAAGCAGAGGTGAAATGATTATCGCCCGGGTGTGTAATAAATGTTAAAAAATTCTCAATGTTTTTGCTAAAGCCATACTAATACTAATAAAGGTCTTTGTTGATGCACCACTAAATGAAATGTCAAAAGAAAGTATTTAACATATAAGATTTTTCTTTATGAAATTATTGTAAAATTATCTTACAAATTTTGGGTGCATTTTGTAAAAGTTTGTTACATTACTATCTCTCTACTTCTTAAAAAAAAAAAAATATCTCCTAACGTGTTATAAAAAATCTAATTATTAGGGTATGTTAAATATAAATAAATTTTCATTTGGATTTCAAAGTTATTGATAATATTTAACATAATGTGAATTTAATTATTTTATCAACTAAATTTTAATTACAGTAAAATGTCCAAGATGCCTGTGTTGGACACCAACTCTCATTCCGGCAACAATGTGCCAAAAGATGTCTTGGAATCTTCAACTAAAATGGTGGACATCTTAATGCAGCAGGATAATTCTTATCCTGAACTAACAGACTGTTTGAAAATGGGTGGAGGTAAAGATTTTTTTTTCCATGTACATATGATGAAAAAAGTTTTTATGGAAATTTGGTACATTCAAACATTTTAACTTTGCACATACAGTAAAAAAGTGAACAAAGTTCCATTTAATCCCAAAAGATTCAGATGCCTTTCTCTCTCTATTTATCTTTTCTCTACATATTCAAAACAAATTTTCACCAGTAGCATATTTTTTTTTGTCTGTGCCACCTCAATTTGAACTTTTATTTTTATATGATGAAAGCTGTAGCTAGTTTTGATACCTGGTGGATGGCTGTGAAGAATACATCATTAAGCTTTAAAATTCATAGAAAGTACTTATTGATAGTAAATAAAATTGATGCTGGAAAAAAAATCATTAAAGTTTTATTAGATTGATAGTATGCCAGGTTTTCCAAACTGTGCAGTTCTGTTCAAAATCTGGCAAGCTCAGCCAAATCCAAAGCTGTAGTTCTTTGTCAAGGATGAGCTTGATAAATCCATTTGTAAAGACCCTTTTTAAAGTTTGATAAGGTTGTAAATCTCCTGATCAATCTTATGGGGGATGTTTCAAATTGTGATGGTTCAATGTGGATGCACAGTAACAATCCTCGTTACTTACAGTAACAACTGCAACAACCATTACAGTAAACTGCTTCATATCTGCAATTTTTGTGGTGAATGACTCATTTTTGCCCGGTATTAAAAAAAGTTGTTTTATTAGATAAGATGAAGGATATTGAAATTCAAAAGTTGAAAAGCAAAGGCTTATTTTGATTAAATAAAGGCTCTGCAGTATTAGATGGAGGCCTTTACTATATGCAGCAACCAGATGCTTTACTAAGGCATTCTATTTTTGAAAAATGCTTCAAGATGTAGAATATCTATTCAAAACAAACAATTATGATTTTTTTCCTCTGCCTTTTCGCTAAATTATAATGTATTGTTTGTAAAAAAAAATTTCATTTAAAATTTTTTGTGTTTATTTATTTTTTTTGTTCAAATTGATTTTGTCTGTAATTTTTTTTTTTAATGTATTCATTGTATGATAGAAAAGTCTGCTTAATTTGGGTTAAGTCTTGATTAAATTGGATCATTGGGAATCTGCTGTATTTATTTTGTAAACAAATGTTATAGTAGTTGCAAAACCATATCCATTAATAAAGTGTTTTTTTTTTTTTTTTATGTTTTATAAAATTGTTATTTTAAAAATAAATATTTTTTCAAGACATTATTGGGCTTTGTTGCTATTGATTTGTTCTTTGTTTTAATACATGCAAACCTAAACTAGTATTAAATCTTTTTGTTTAAAAGTGCAAAAAAAAAAAAAAAAACCTCACAAAGTTTTTTATTTTTAAAATACACAAATATTTATAGCTTATAGATTATAATTTTTTTATGAATGTCCATTTTTTATTTAAAATTAATATCAAATTTTTTTTTTATTTATTTCTTGTAATTATTTCACTTGTTCAATTACCTGGTATTTTTCCTCTATTTTCACAGCTACGCTGCCTACAGTGAGTGGTCTGAGTGACCAGGACTATCCTGGAGTATCTGAATTAAGTATTAGCTTACATTCACTTTCCCAGCTTAATATGGTTAAAAGAATACCTCTACCACCTGAACTTGTTGAACAATTTGGTTGTATCCTTTTTAATGCAGAAAATTTATGACATTTTTATAGATAAATTGCCATTTTAAGTATTTTTATTTAAAAAAATCATGAATTCTTTATATGATTTTTAATTTATATAATTATTCTTAGTTTTTATATTTATTAATTTAGGGATCCTACTTTTTACAGCTATACAAATATGGCAAAAGTGCTAGATTAATCAATGATTGTATGGATAGTTTAAAAACATGTCATATTTTCCCGTGATAAAATTAAAAGTAAATGAAATTTAAACAGCAACAGTTATTTAAAAAAATGACAACAATTCTTTTGGAAAATAAACAGGGTGTTTATAAGTTTTTGAAGATATTAGTTATAACTTACTCCCCTGCACTACAATTCATGATGGACCATGGCTGTCTGCCTGTTGGCAAATTTCAAAACAGAAGATGTTTTCTTTTTATGTAGTATGGTTGTCAGCACAATGCTCTACAGTCATATTAGACTGGGACTTTATGGTTTTAAGAGGATTCCAACCACTACGATTATTCATGTTGCTGCCGAGGCTCCAACTCAAAACTGTGGCACCGAGCTCTAGTCACTCGGCCATTGAGCTCCATCATTAGTTTTGTTAGATATTATTATTATATTTGATATTACAGGAAATTTTCTATTACTTATCCATAAATGTCTTGTTTCACAATGTAAATCTGTGAATAAATATGCTTAAAAAACATATGATGCCCCAAGGTGATAAAATGTAAATTTAACATGTGAACATCATGTGACACATTCTTTTAAATTTTATTTTGCAATTTAAATAGAAATATTGGTGAGGGGCATTTTGTTTAATACAGTTTTTAAAACTGACATATAGTTCAGAAAATACCCATAATCACTCCCCTTGTTATATATCAACAATAGGCAAATGCATGGTGCCGTAAAGCAGTGTTCTGCTGTTATTAAGTAAAATTTTCACTGACTCCCCTTTTTTAATTATCTACATATATTTTATATAAATTTTTATGTTGAATGCATATTTTAAAGGACATTTTGAAACAATTTTTTGTATTTTCATTGTCTTAATTTAATTTTTTTTATTTAATAAATGCGCTTAAGTGCTTTATAGTACTCAAGACACACAGAATATCCATATGAATTAAATTAAAAAAAAAAAAAAAAAAAAAAAAAAATTGATTTTGTGTACTTAATTGCTATGGTGTGCCTTTTCATAATGTGGAAAAGCTGATTTGTGTACATACTATGCATGTTCAAGAACCTTCAATCATATTTTTGTGCTTTCTTAGTATGATATTTAATTGTGATGAATCAAATTCAATTTAAAACTAAAATTAACTCTTTTTTCCACCTTTGTTGCATTATAGTATATTTTTTAATTACGAATGATTAATTATATGTGATGAATATTTTAATAATTGAAGTATTTCATTTTAATTTACTGTCAGAATTTTTATTTCATTTATTGTATGTCAGAGAAAAAAAAATCAAATATTTCTGATTCAGTAGGCTTGCATAATTGTTATTTTTACTGCATACAGATAGAATTAAGGTACATGAAGATGGATATTAAAATTGAGAAATAATATATATCCTATGAATTTATTAAAAAAATTTTCCTTGGTTTATTTATTTATTGTTATTTAAATTTAATCGTCTTATGTTAGCAAGGAGGAAATATTGCATATTTTAAACACCATCCATTTGAAATTGGCTAATCCAGTATTGCACTTTGTTCTGTTTAAAACAAAAACCTATTCTGCCTTAATTTACCAAATGATTTTATTGATTTAATCAAGTTAAAAGCTAATTTTTTTATTTGCATTTTCTTTTCTCTTTTCATTCTTATATAAAATATTTGTTTATTGCCTTTAATTATATACAGTTATGCAAAGTAATTGCCAAATGGGGTTATTTCCTGAAATTGGTCGTGCATGGCTAACCATTGATAGTAATATATTTCTGTGGTCATTCCATGATGGGTAAGTATTAGGAAAAATTTTAAATTTTATTGGATCTCAAATAAGAATATTATAGTGTGTCATATAAATATTTGCAGTTATTTCATTAATTTATATATTGTGTGGAATAACTTATGAAATAATTAAATTAGCTGAATTAGTTTAAATTTTTGATAATCAATACCATTTTAATAATATATCAAGATAATTTGCATTTATACTGATTGTTTAAAATTTATTGGAGTAAAAATATAATTTTTTATACTATAATTAAGAATTTCAAAACCTTAAACTGACTTTTTATACTTGGTTTCAGCAATGTAAGATATAAATGCCTATGTTTGAATAAAGTTCTGTAAATATATCTTGCATGGTAGAAATTTTAATTAGGGAATTTATTGATATTTATAACTAATAAATTTCAGGGGTGGTTTATAAATATTGATTTTATAATAAATTTGTGTATTTTATTAATTATTGTAAATTTATTTATTTATATTCCTTTAGATCTCAGTAGCTTACAAAACTTATTTTTAATTACCTTGTATAAGAAAATATTTTTCTTGTATTTTAGGAGTGATTTGGCATATTATGATGGACTCAATGAGACTATATTATGTGTTGGTCTGGTTAAACCAAAAAAGGTAAATCATGTTTAAAAAAAAAAATAATAATAATAAATAAATAAATGCATTATAATTTAATAACTATTGTATCCTTGTCAACTTTTCAGATCTTCTAAAAAGAGTTTGGTTTTTTTTTTTATGATATTTTTTTGGTGGGAATGAGACTTTTTTTTAAAATTTACTTTATTTATTAAAAAGCAATACTTTAGAAAATACTATAACGTTTCTTATAAAATTTAGCCAGGGGTTTGCACCGTTTAGCAAATGTTCATATTTCACAGCTTGCAAGTTATTTCAAGTGTAGTATTTCCCTGAAGATTAGATATTTTCCAATATGAAGATGTATGGCTTAAAGATTACATAAATGTAATATGTTGCATAGAATCTTTCAGAAGTAAAATTGACAAAATAATGAAGTTTTTTAAAAGCAGGTATGTTACAACTATTTTTGCTACTGCATTTTTTTAAACATGTTTATTAACCTCATTAGAATGATATAATTATCTGTTTACTCAGATAGATATGTTTATAAAAAAAATAATTAAAAAAACACTTTAGGTATTCTGTACACTTTGAACCAGAATTGTTTGTCATTTCATGTTGTACTTAAATTGAATGGGCGAAAAAAGAATTTTCAAAATCTAATGAAAAGAAAAGATAATTTTTATTTAATGAACTTAGTAAATTCAAAAATAAATGTATTATTAATGTATATAATGAAATTATCCATTTGCAGTAATTAAAGCCAAAGTTCTAATAAAAATGATCTGTGTTTTCCCTTGATAAATTCTGTAATTCTACATTAACTTAAGCAAACTATTTAACTATACTAGTTTCCAAAACTGCGAAATATTATAAAATTATGTACTTCTTAAAAATTGTTTTATCTAAATTTGTCATGCGAGAAGTAAGAAAATTAAATTAATAAAAAATTGGGATGTTAATGGAGGAAATTGGCATTTAAAATCAAATCTGAAAATTTTTAAAGGTCCTAAAACAAAATTAATTACTTATTTTCAATTTAACTTTTAATATATATTGTATATACATATATATTTTTACAGTACTGCATTTAATAATGCAAGTATCGATACCACCATTTTGTTCAATAGTAAGGTAAAATAGAAATAGTTACTAAATTCAGTGTATATTTGGATTAAAATATATAAATACTGTGTATGAAATAAAAATCATTTAGGTATATTCTTAAATATATTTAAAAAATACTAAGAAAAAAATATTTTTTTCAAAATTGAAAATTCTTATGACTATGGAATGCTCAACTATTCTTATGAAAATCGAACCAAACTAACGAGGTTTAGTCAATCTGCAACAAGTAATATTAGGCTCTGCACATGTCTTCATCCTCATTATTAGAAAAATATGGTTTACCAATTTTGTTTTATTCAGATTATATAGTCAAACTCATTGATATATATTACTTGACTGATAAATTTTGGATAGAGTTTTAATATAATACTGGATTTTCATGTAAAAGATTTGTTTAATTTCTTTTGGTAATACTTTTATTTTTTCTTTACTTCTTCAGTTCTTATTTTTATTCATTTATTATTATTTTTTTTTACTTTCTTCAGATCCTTTTTGTTTGGTTTTTGGGTGTTCTGCTCATTGTGCAATACCTTCGCTTGATTACTTTTTATCACTGTCCTATTTTTTCATAGCCAATCTCTTCAAAAGTATTCTGTAAAGCTCACCAAGTTTACATTCTTTTTCGTTCCAAATTGTAAACTTATTATTTGCAGATGAAGTGAGATGAGAGTCTTTAGTGTAGTCTTCTTTAAATCTTTTAATGTTAAGTTAAGAGAAATTACTTCAGAAGACATAATGCTTTTATGTTCTTAGTCATTCCTTCTTTTAATATTTAGAATACAATATTTGATGGCAATTCAGGTGAAAAGTGATAGGGTTGATGCTCAGATATTTGAAATCATTTATTACATGTTGAGGCATCATTTTCTCAAAAACATTTTCCAAATAAAAAATGTTTTGGAACATTTGTAATCTGCTCTTCCGAAATTGATTCTCCAGTATCTGCCTTCATACTCCATTCGAGAGGGATATTAAATAATTGGTTATTTCTAGTATTGGAATTCATGACAAAATTTAGTGGAAAAATATTTATGATACTATTCACCATAACTTGCTTTGCCAAGATTACTTTCCATGGCTATCATTTATAACAGGGGTTGGGAATAAGCCAAAAAATTTCTGACCTGTGTTTGATATTTTATAACCAACTATTTACTTTTTCCCTTAATTTTTATGTACTATGATATTTAAGAATGGCTCAGAAGAATTTGTGAAATAAATTCAATGACTTTTATTGTACTCATATTTCTACAGAAGCAGTTTTTTTTTTTTATACTGGTATTTTTTATGATTTTAAAGGTGTAGTAATTCCCTCACTTCAAAGATATTTTTTTAATAGACATTACTAATTTTATATAAATTTTACATTTTCACTTGCTTTATTTGTGAAATCCACTGGTTTAGAATAGAATAGTTTTAAGAGAAAGAGTATAGAATAGTTTAAAGTGTTATAGAATAGTTTTAAGAGAAATAAAAGGAAATTGTATATGTTAGGCACACAGATGCTATAGTTGTAATACTTTAAATATTTTCTTTTAATGAAGGGTAACTTCTATATGATTCTTCATTGGCTATCCAAGGTGGCTTTTTATAAGCCTTGGTGCTGGGAAAAATTCCCCAACACTTACTTTGTGTGCTTTGGTTATATTATTGAAGGATACAATTGAATTACCTCCTTAACATTTAAATTTTATCATTGATGCATCTAGAGGTCAGTCAACAATAGAGATATTTATAGTTAAGAATAATTGCCATTGCTCTTCTAACATAACTTTAAGTTATAGCTACATGCAGGAGGGAGATTAAAATTGTTTTATGAAGACCATTTATATCATTCTCCAGCAGCATGGGACATCGCTATAGAAGCTATATTGCTGCTTAGTGTACACATGCCAATGTTTTTAAATAAATGAAAGGTTTTTAATCAGAAAACAGTTTTTTTTTTTTCTCTTGGTTTTATAAAATCAAAAATAGGATTATTTAAGTAGGAATAGGATTGTCCTTTAAGACATATATATAGAATGATTATGTTAGATTCAGCTTTATTCCTGTTAATAAATTTTTAAACATAACTAGCCTTTATATTTAATCTCTTACATCAGTTGATATAAAAATACATTTTTTTCTTTCAAACTGATACCATAATTTGCTAAAATCTAGTTTTTAATAATATTTAATTGATAATTTTGCTAAGTTTCATTATAAAAATCTACCAATAAATTTTTGGATTAATATTATAACAATATCTGTGATTTTTCCTTAGTTTATAAAACAGTATGTTATAAAATATTAAGTTTTTGCAATTTTAAAAATTCAGTTGTTAAAAATTTTTTTCTTGACCTACAAGATAATTTTATCATGCAATAATATCAAGTAGTGCTTTTTTTTTTTTTTTTAAATTCTAGATATATTTCAAAGTTTTATTCATTATTTGCTGTGCTTGACCACACCTGTTGAAATTGTACTTCTTGGAGTCAACTTCACATCACAAGATAGAAGTATGTGATTTTTTTCCCTCTTGACTTTATTAAATTCAAGAATAATTATGTATTGTTATTTCTTTTATGTAAAATCTATTCATTTAGGAATAATATAATAGTTGGTATTATTTTGTTTATTTGTGATATAATAGTATTGTTAATTCTTTATGTAAAATCTATTCATTTAGGGAATAATATAATAGTTGGTATTATTTTGTTTATTTGTGATATAATAGTCACTACATAAAACAATATATTCAAACCATTATGATTTTATCTTTGGAATATAATTTTTTTTTTTCATTGAGAAAAATATATTTCAGATAAAAAATATTTAAAAGGTCATTAAAGTAAATTTTTAATAACAGTCTAATTAATAAACAAATATTATATTATCTTTAGTTACTAATATAATATTTGTTTATCTTATTTTATAATTATTTAGTTATTAAATCAACCCCCTCTCCATAAAAAACAATCAAAATTTACATACTTAAGAAAGAAATCTCTTACAGACTGGGAAGTTTGAAAAGATTTTAAATGTAAAGCACTAAAACTTTCATATAAGCATATTGTTCACTTATAAGAAAAGTGAAATTTTTTTGTTTGGTATTAATATGGTGTTATTTTGTATATAAATAAAATTATATATATAAAAATAATTGAATAATAATTGAAAAATAAATAATAATAATAATTGAAAAATAATTGAAGTAAACTTTAAATTGGATTGTATGGCATTCTGCATTACCTTTTCTTTTCTCTCTGTATTTGAGTTTCTTTTCCTTTTTTGCAAGTATATTTCTTGAATTTTGTTTTTTTATTACTTTATTGGAAGTGGAACATATACATTATTTGTTATAATGTTTTTCCCTCTAAAGGTTCTTCGCCATTTGAAGAGATGCATATGCTCCCAGAACCTCTGTTTTCCTATCCTACAGACAACATCCACATGTGTACGTTTGCAGGAACGGATGATGGACGTATTTTTCTGGGAGGTAAAGATGGTTCCATCTATGAATTTACTTACCAGGTAAGATTCTTTTTTATTCATTCAGACTTTTACATTTTGTAAAGTATGTTTGCATCCAAATTATTTCAAGCTTACTGTTTTCAGAATCATTATTTGAAAAATTTTTGAGGGTGCATGTTTAGAATATGTAAGAGCTGAATATCTCTTAAAAGGAACTTGAAAAGATTGATTATTTTAGCTCCCAGCTATTTTGATAATAAATTTTGTGTTTGAAAAATAAAAAGGAGTAAATTCGGGTAAAGGGGTATTCGGTATTCTTAAAATTTTTTTGTATCAAAAAATTCATATTTTTTTTTAAGTGAAGATTTAAAAAAAAAATATAAGTAAAATGTGTTTATTTCAAATTATTAAATTCTATTAATGATTTATGAAAGGCAGTGTGATATGGCTTCACACTTGACGTATAATCATTTGTCATTAATGTGTCAATTTTATGTTAGATTTATTATTAACTAGGGAACATCAAATCAAATTATTAAATGTTGATAGCTTAGCATTACAATAATGATAATTTTATTCTCTTTTTCAGGCACAAGATGGTTGGTTCAGTCGAAAGTGCCGCAAAATCAATCACTCCAGCAGCACCCTGTCATTCCTAGTGCCATCCTTTTTAAGTCTAGCATTTGCCGAAGATGGTAAATTAATATTTACATTTTTATCGAAATCATGAAAAAAAAAGAGTGTTAAAATGTTGTCATAAAATTTTCTAAGTTTGTTTTTTATTTCTAATTGATAATAGTTCTTAAAAAGTGTGACATAAAATTGTTCAAGTTAGCCATAAACAAAAAAAAAAATTATCACTTGAATAAAATGTAAAAAATTTGTAAATTAAGTATAAGGAATTATGTATGCTAGATAATTAAAAGAATGAAGTTTTGTTATTTAGTTTAAAATAACCAAACAATTATCTCCTTGTATCCTAATTGTAGCTGAACGTTTTTGTAGAAATGCATAAACTATATTTTTAATTGGTGTGTTGCATGCACAACCACAAAATTTTCTTGAGAAATGTCAAAGTGTGTAATTTAATGCAAAGCTCATCGAATATGATCACTGGAAAAAGTATTCTAAAAAAAGTAATCTTGTTGTTCTTGTTCAGTGATCCTTTCTGGGAGAATGTCTGGAGAACTGTCAATGTGTTTGATAACAATCAAATTTTGAGGCAAGAGATTTATGATGATACTTATTTCAATATAATAATATTCTCTGTCTTGCTGCAAGTTTGTTAAGGTAATAGATGTGTAAAATGCTTCCTATCCTGTGCGATAAATTTATTTGTTTTTGCAATATATTTATTGTGAATGAATTATTTTTATTTTGTTTTAGATGCTGTACTTCAGATAGCTGTTGACGACTCAAGACATATATTATATGCTAGACTTGAGAAGGGATCCATTCAGGTATAAAATGCTTAAAACTTGTTAAAAATATTTACTTTAATGTGTAAAACTTAAAAAAAAAATAAATAAATAAATCCGCAAGAAATCGTTTGAAAAACATGAAACGGAGACAATATTGTGTATTTAAATGAGGAAGAAATCATGGTAATACAAAAACCAACCGAGCACATACAGTATGAAATGAAGAAAAGGGGTGGGAGAAAGGTATTGAAACAGGGAGGTTGGTACAAATGCTTGTCTTCCCAAGAAGGAGAATAACAAACTTAGCCATCTTATTAAAAGTGATGATTTTCGGAACTGCAATGGCTGCTTGGCACCCTCTCTTGATATCTGCTACACCAGATTTTCCAACAGCAGTTGGTAAGATAAGAGTGGCCATTCCAAAATTAGAATGTTTTAATAGTTGAGTGTCCTCTAGTGCATATGATTTTGCCTAAAAGCATCTACCTAAAAAAATGTCATACATATTCTATGAAATTAAAAAAAAGATGTAACCAAAATGGATTGCCATGCATAATTTTGGAAAAGTATGTATGCTAATCCATTCTAGTGATATCTTTCTTTTTTAGAAGAGCATCATCAGCATTATGGCCTGACATTATTGTTCATAAAAATGAAGCCTACTACAAAGGCTATTCATAACAGACATTCATAGAGAGAGAGATCACATAATAGCAATCTCTAATAACAGTATTTCATAGAAAATTTGGAGCAATTTATCAAAATGTCTTCTTAGATGAGTATGCTAGCATCACCCCAACAGTCTCATTCCCAGATGCTAGTCAGATAAAACCTTGCCCAGCTTTTTTTTTCATATGAATTAGTGTGATGCTTAAGGGACTTCCATCTGTGAAAAGGATGTGAACTGGTCATTTTTGTACATTTTACATTTTTTAAATGGTGCTTAACTGGAATGCAGCATTCAGGACAATGGGCAAATAGGTCACCTTTATAAAGGCACAGTTGCGCTAGTTGTCCTGTTGTCGAACAGAACTGCTGAGCTCTGATTGATATTGATCACTATTTGTGTCCAGTATGATATATCTGTACTCATTGACATTGCTGTCCATTCCTAACCACCACTAACCTTTCTTATAGCTGTACCTAGAGTTTGGAAGGCTTTCCAAGCTCATAACACAATACTTTTGTTGATTCAAAACTCTTACACTGCTCTTATCACACCACACCCTTTCTTAAGCTTTCAGATCATTCTATTATGTTCAAAGTCATCCAAATAATTTCTTCTATGCAGATTGGATGTACGGATTTACTTTTAACTTGCAGAAAATGCCTTTAATAGTGCCTTTGTTCATTGTATCGTACTGTGCACATTGACTTCATGCGTTTTGTGTTTCCTCGTGTCACCTGTGATGATTTGTTCCATATTATACAAATAACCTTTTTACTGAATTGGGGTTCATTGTACTGATCATAACAAGTCTTTTTCTACTATTTCATGACTGTATTTAAAATTACAGCTTTTCTAAATTTTGCATTTTAGATATTATTTTTAATTGCAAAAGTTATAAATGAATAATTTTTTTTGTGGGAACATTTTTTTTAATTCTTTTTTTTTTTTTTTTTTTAATTGTGTATATTTTTGTTCAATTTTCAGTTATTTAAATATTTTTTATGTTAAGAATCAAACTACAAAAACAGAATTGATTATAAGTTAATATATTTAATAAAATTAAATTAAAACGAGGGTAATTGCTCAGAAAATTTTTTTAGAATAAATTAATTTGTGCATTTTTTAAATTTACGTCAAAGGATTTAATTTCATAATGTTTAAAAATTGTAATGGTGCAGATTAATTACTTTATTTTTGCTTCACGTTAGCTAATATAAAAAAAATGAAATATCAATGAAGTATAAAAAAATTGTACTGCTTTCTTATTGTTATAAACATTTTTTCTTTGTAATGTAATGTTTGTTTTTTATTTAGGTTTTTGATTTAGGAAAAGATGGTAAACAGATGAGTAAAGTTCATGTCCTTCATCAGCATGCAATTGTTCATCAAGCTTCTGATATTGCAAGGTAAATTATTTATTTTTTGAAATGTCTTTTTTGATATCGATTTGAAATAATTAACTACTTTAAAAATGGAGATTAAAAAAAAAAAACTCATATTTATTTATTTACTGGGTGTTTTGTTGTGTACCTACAACTTTGTTTTGAAATAACTTGCAAATGATAAATTACATGATGCAGTAAGTCGTTCAGTTTTGATAGGGGGCGAAAGACATTTATTTAGAAAGTGAAAAATGTATAGAAGCATATCATAAAAATCAAGTGTTGGGGCTGCCGAATGTTATGCAATGATTATGCCACTTGTTACTGCACATTTTCTGCCCTACTGCAATAAATTTAGTTTATGTTTATTGCTTTTTTTTTTTTCTTTAACTGGTATAAACATCTGTTAATGCTTTCACCTGGTATTTGTTCTGATTTCATTTTAAATGCCATCACAAATTTATTTGTTATCTATTTTGTGTTCTAAAGCTCATATTTTGTTATTCTTTTCAATATAAGTATTTTGTATTTTGAAAATTATTATTTTTGATTCTGCATGTATTCTGTGTATGCTTACAATGATATTGCAAAAATTGAAAGTAAAACCTTTATTTCAATTTTTTTAGAACGATTGACAAGAAAAACTTCTATCCAGTAGTTCATATTAGTCCTATTGATGCCAAAGAATCAAAATTTGTTCATCTTGTTGCCATAACTCAGTCAGGTAGTATCTTTAATGGTAGTTTTTTTTTTAAATTAATGCTTTTAGCAATAATATGTATAAATTAGGATTTCAACTCAAGTTTTCTTATTATATTTCTGTGACGAAGGTAGAGGCTTTTAAGGTTGAAAACCAGCACAATTACTTCAATTTTTCATTATATACTTACATTTTTATAATATTTCCTTAGGTGTAAGACTTTATTTCACTACAAATGGTGGATTTGGAGATAATCGTCCTTATACCTTAGCTTTACTTCATGTTCGTTTACCACCTGGGTTTACAGCCAATGCAGCTGTTCCAAGACCATTGAATGTACGCATGGCATATTATAGAAAAGGTATTTAACTAGTTTTGTAGTGTTTATTCACCTTAATTTAAATTTAATCTTTTAAATGGTAATATACATGTGCCATTGCTTTCAATTTTCAAATAGTTTAATTTTCCAATAAAGATGAATTTTTATTTTAAAAAAATCAAAAGAAAAATACTTGAATTATCTATCCCATTTGTAAAATTGCTCTTCTTTTTTTTTTTTTTTATGAGCGATTTCATGAATAATAATTAAATAAATGTTTAAAATTTTCATTTTGCTCCTCATAATTTGTGTAAACAAAATAGTTTTTATAAATTCCCTTCCCTAGTTTCTTTTATACTCCCCTTCCCTTCCACATACAATCACATTTGTTTTTCTAATTGCGCATTCTCTAACAACAATGTTTTGTATTAGATTATTAGTTTTTAAGGTTTGCAAATTGGAACTTTTATGAATATTTTGTGATATTTCCTTAAATATATATAAAAATAGCACCATGTCTGACAATTACATTATTCATATATCACATTCTTTTTAAATGTATAATATGGTGAATGATGGTGATTCATTAATTCATATAGAAAAGAGTTAAAAAACAATTGACATCATAAAAATTAAACACCCCAATTTAATATGAAGAGAGAAATGAAAAGAAGTTGGATTTTCTTAATGCTCTTGCATTGTATTATGAAATTTCATTTTTTTTCTTGAGGGCAAATGATATGGTACATTAGAAGTATCATTCTGTGTGAAAAAATGCTTCTTTAATCCTATGAAAAGTGCTTTAGAAATGTGAAAATTTTTGTAGAGAGATATACTATTAGCTAGTATGTAAAAAAAAACAACAAATTATAAAGAAAGGTACAAAATATTTTTGATTTTAAAATTGCAGTGAAATTTAAATCAGGCAGCTGAAAAAAATTAATTTTTAATACCCTGAAATATTATGTAATTTCAATTTCTCTTGTGAACTAAATTATGCTATTTTAAGATAAAATTATTATTGTTTATAAAGTCAGCAACTATGCATTTCAAAATATAAATCCTTTTATCACAATCTTTTTTTTTTTTTTCATTTAATTATCTAAAAAATTATAATTCATATTAAATGTTTATTATTATGTCTTATAAATTGAATTTAGAATTTTTGTCCATTATAGAAAAAATATTTAAGAAAGTATAATTAATGTTTAGTTCAGGATTATATCATAACAGTCATAATTACATTACACTTATATAATTTAGACAAACATGAAGATTATATGAATAACTAATAAATAAGTAAGAGTGTGTTTATGTACTCTGATTCCTTAAAGTGAGTGAATTTGCTAATAATCTATGTTGCATCAACAACAAAAAAAAAAAAAAGCATAAAGCTTCTTGTTTTTAGCCATTATAAATGTAATCACTAAATATAAAAATTCACAAATTAATAACATTTGATAAAGATTTCATAATAGCATGGGACAAATTGTATATTAGAATTTCTTCAATGTACAAGTCTCTGATTATGAAGTAAAAATGTCTTATGTTTTATGTTAAGTATGAGTATTATTAAAATAATTTAATGTTATCTGTCTTTTTAGGTTTTACATTATTAGCTTCTAACCAGACTGAGGACAATGATCTAATTTTTGCCACGAGTAACGATTCCTTTGCATTTTATTCTCAACTTATTGAAACCCATGTAAGATAATTTACTTAATAAAATTGATTTTATTGAAATATAATTAAATTGTCTAACATTTTTTTTTTGTGCGCATTATATAACAATTTTTATAGGATTTAGTTTGCTTTTTAATTTTTAGTGTTAAATCATTTTTCTGTAAATAATTTTGTGTTCAGGCTTAAATGAGCATTACAAAACTAACAATTTATAGATAATAAAAACTCTTATTTGTTAATAAAATTTATAAAAACCAAATTTCAATATTTATATTTAAAAGTGTTTGTTGTTGTTTCTTATCCCACTTGGCTGGCCAAGCCCATGAGCCCATACGTACTCATGATTGAAGGGGAAGGAAGCAGCTTCTGTTGTGATGGAGCACCCGTAGGTATAAGTCTGACTTTGGCTCCGTGACGCTCTTACAGTCATAGGAGACCGGGACCTACGGCTTAAAGTGGATTCGAACCACTATAAACATCCATGGTACAGCCGGGATTCGAACCCGAAACCTATGGCACCGATCGCCAGAGCGCTAGACACTCGGCCATTCAGGTCCCAAATTTGTGAATGCCAACGGCACGCGGGTTCCCAGGTGGTCCACCCACCGAAGTACTGACTGCGCCCAATGATGCTTGACTTCGGTGATCTAACGAGAACCGGTATATTTAGCATGGTATGGCCGTTGGCTATATTTAAAAGTGCATTAATATTGTATGGGCTTTTCTATCAAGCTTTAATTTTTCTTAAATTGACCACCAGTAAACAAAATTTTATATTATTATCTTGGTATGTATTTATTTAATATATTTTTGTATTTATAGTTAGTAATATAGTTTATTTTTGTTAAAAAAAAAGTTAATTATAAATAGTTTAATGATAAAAATGAACAGTTTAATAATATTTTGATTTTTTTTTTTCTGAGTTTTCTTTGTATTTGATTTTCAATTATGTTAATTTTAAATAAAAATTAATTCATAAAAGTGTTCTTTGAAATAAATCTATAATTTCTTCCAACGTAACAAAATATTTATTTATGTTATTTTAGACCACTCTGATGTTGGATGGTAATGCTTGGTCAATAGCTGAGGTTCCAAGTATTTTGCCTGTTCCATCAATTCCCAAAAATGCAGAAATAGTGTGTGACCCACCTGTTTTAGTGACTCAGCACAGGGAATTACCAAGGCAATTTGTGTTCCTTTCTACCCAGGTAATTTAATTCTATTCAAACAAAAATTAATATATATTTTAAATATTCTATGTGCTTAAATCATACATGTAGGAAACATATTTATGTGTATGAGAAACGCTATTAACTTTTTCTTCTCTATTCTTCTCATAAATAGACATATGCTGAATTGAATCACATGATTATGTGATTATCTCGTTCATTGGTATCTTTCTGTAAAGACTTAGCAATTGTTTGTGCTCATCAAATATGTTCTGCTTTGTGTGCTCTGTGTTTAATTCAATATTTATTATCAATTAAAAGTTGTGTTCCTGCTAAATCAGAACAATTCTGCTTCATATTTCCTTCAATGGTTTTGGGCTCAGAAAGTAGCTGCTGTGTATATTTTTAAAACATTGTCTAACCCAATGCCTAAATGAAACTAAAACTGTTTGAAATGTTTATTGGTAAGAAGCCAGTTGTGACGCACTTCAAACATTTGGATTAAAAAAAAAACTTCATTCTCAACAAAAAAAAGAAGGAATAAAATGAAATTCTAAAATCAAATGAATGTATATTTATTGAGATCTAAAAAAGAGCACAAAGTCTCTAAGACTGACTGTGGGATCTTGAAGCAAAAATGTTATAATGAATAGAAATATAAAAGTTGTAGAAAATTTGAAAACTCTAGGAATTATGAAGTAGAGTTTTACTGTTTGAAAAACTCATGGTACTCCACATAAGAAGACAATCAATTGCGACATTACTCCACAGAAAAACAAAAACAAGATCAGTGATATATTTTCAATTTACAATCTGAGATTGTCAAAGGTTCCTTCAAACTGAAGTTCTGCTGCATGATAACATATCATCTGATGCTAAACATTTGAAATCTGAAGGACATAGACCAAATTTAATGTAGGATAATGGTTGAAAACAATTTGAAAATAGGTTAGAGTTTTACTGTTTGACCCATGGTACTCACATAAGAAGACAAAATGGACAGCATTACTCCACAAGAAAAAAAAAACAAGACTGTCACCAATGTTTCAATTTACAATTTGAGAAAAGGTTCCTTCAAACTGAGTTCCTGCTGCATGATATATCATCTGATGCTAATGAAGATTCCACATTTGAAATCTGAGAAGGGAACTAGGAATTTAATTCATATGAAGTTGAAGTTTTACAAATTTGAAAACTCTAGGAATTATGGTAGAGTTTTACTGTTTGAAAAAACTCATGGTAAGAAGACAATCAATTGGCGACATTACTCCACAGAAAAACAAAAACAAGATCAGTGATGTCACCAATGATTTCAATTTACAATCTGAGATTGTCAAAAGGTTCCTTCAAACTGAAGTTCCTGCTGCATGATAACATATCATCTGATGCTAATGAAGATTCCACATTTGAAATCTGAAGGGAACATAGACCAAATTTAATTCATATAGGATAATGGTTGAAGTTGTAGACAAATTTGAAAACTCTAGGAATTATGAAGTAGAGTTTTACTGTTTGAAAAACTCATGGTACTCCACATAAGAAGACAATCAATTGGCGACATTACTCCACAGAAAAACAAAAACAAGATCAGTGATGTCACCAATGATTTCAATTTACAATCTGAGATTGTCAAAGGTTCCTTCAAACTGAAGTTCCTGCTGCATGATAACACTATCATCTGATGCTAATGAAGATTCCACATTTGAAATCTGAAGGGAACATAGACCAAATTTAATTCATATAGGATAATGGAGAAAACAGTATAATATAAAAGAGGAATTCATCAAAAGAAAACGATTTAACTGAAAAGAAAACACAATTCCATCATTATCAGAAGCATTAAATGGACTATTTTTTGTTGGAAATAACTCTTAAAATTCAGAAGAATGTTCGAGAAGATATGCTTTTGATTGAATGTTTGTTTCTTTTTTAAATAACTAATGTATATCTTTTTAAATAACTAATGTGAAATAGTTATATAATGTTCAATAAAAAGCATTATATCGGACATCAGAGAAAAAGTTTTAATTTAAAAGGTATTATTCTTTATTCCATTTATGTATAAGGTATTTAAATTCTATCTAACAACTTGATTAATATTTTATTCAATGACTAACTTATTTATGATTTGTGAAATTATAATTAATGTGGTGTAGATAGATATTACAAATGCGCTGTATAAAATTTTTATTAAATATCTCTTTGATTTTAATTATTAGTTTATATATATGTATGCATTATTTAATAATATTTTTAAAAATATTGTAATGATATTGAATCGATTTCATTATTGTAATAATATTTATTTGCTTATTATTATTATTATTATAGGGTAGTTTCATGCTAAGAAAACCTAGACCTGTTGATCAACTTTATAAATTACTCATAGATAATAAAGGACCAGATACTGATGCAGTGAAATCTTTTTTTATTATTCATAAAGTAAGAAATATGTATATTTTGAATTCTTTTCTTTTAAATCTTATGAAGGTTTCTGATTCAAAAGAACTCATTAAAATTAATTGTATATAAATTTAATTTTCTGCTGTGAGTAGACAGTGGCTAAAATTATAAGTTCAGATGAAGTTATCTGCAGGTCTAATTAAATAGAAGGGGTGTTTTTGTAGTAGATAAATGACAAAGGATTGTGCTTTGTCAAACAGTATCTTTTGTAGCATAGATTTATGGGACAAACAACAGATCACATTCTGCCTTAACTGGATAAAAGAACTTTAGAACTTCAATTATTTAAAAGAACTTTTAAATCTTCTCAATTATTCATAATCTGCAGAAAATCGTAAGTATCAAAATGATTTAAATATCAAATTAAATAACGAAACATCCTGTTTAAAAGCAAGGTGAATGCAGGCATTGTTTATTTGTTTGTGGATAGACCAATTGCTTTTTCTGATGTTGTGGAACTAATGAAATCCATCATTGAAAATTAATTATAAAAAATCCTTCTCCAATTTTTTGTTCATATACTAATTGCAAGTCATTGGCATAAGTATAGTCTGACAACCAATAATGTGGAAAATTGGCAAGCATCCAAGTCTGATGTTAAAAAAAAAAAGCATCATCATAGGAGAAGAAATATCATTTAAAATTTTAATATACAGAACATTAAAAAACAAACAAAAAAACCCTAGATAAAAATTTTCACACTAATTATATTTTTTCTTTCAAAGCAGTATTTTGCTGTATATATCTGACTAGCACCCATAACAAGTAATTAATTTGACTGTTTCTACCATTCAACAGGATATTTAGTATTCCATGCTATCTGTAATATACATTCCCTTTCAACTAATGGAGCAGTAGATGAAGTATCTCATTATGCTTTATAGTGTAAATGGGGCAGATGTAGATAATTTCTGACAAAAGTTATAAAAACAACAAATAAATATACCAGAATAAGACCTACTTGTGTAGTATTCATATAATTTTACAATGAGCAACTTGCCATGTTTAGTGCACTTCAAGAATCTTTTTACCACCAAAAGAAGGTCTATTGATTGCTGACAATATCTCGCTTGTCTGTTAACTTTTAGAATATTTAATAATTAATTATTTTTAATTTGGCATTGGTGAAAAATATAATTTTATAAATTTTTGTTATATTTTAATACTGCTATTTATTACACTGTTTCCAAACAGAATAATTATATTTTGTTTCATTTAGGAAGCCTCAAGCTTGTGCTATGTGCCTTATTTTAGCTTGTTCTCAAACTCTGCCAGAAAAACAGGTAGAGTTATAGAAAATTTCAATGAATAATAGATTTAAAAGAAAAAAAAAGTATAATTTCTAGTAGGAGAGGAAAACATTCCTGTATTAATACTTTTTTTAAATTTATTTTATTTCATTCTAGTGGCTTTATAGTAAATTTTCATGTTACCTCAGATTTTTAACAATTTCATTTTATTATTTATTTGTTTACATCGATAAAGCTACAAATAATTTTAATATATCTAACTAATATTGGGGATTTTTGTCAACATAATCTTTTTTTAATTTTCTCATCCCTGGCACTACAGTCCCATGGTCTAACCTGATAGTATTTTTCAAAGCTCCATAGATCTCCAATTTGTTTTAATCTATTGCATTGACAATAATAATAATAATAAAGAGAAGTGAAGAATTTGGTTTGTTTTCATTCCAATAAACTAAACCTATTCTGTTTTCAGAATTTTTATAATTTTAAAAAATGTGAATTATTGATTAGAAATATTTACTATGAAATCCAAGAATATATTTGATTCTATCGAATTTCTGTAATAAGCTTACAAGTGAAAAAATTACATTGTGTTCATTTTATTTTCTCCTTTGTTCTGAGATAAAATTATAAAAATTGAAATATATAGATATATATTTTATTTAGTAAATGTCCTAAATTGATTGGATGCTTGATTTATTTTATGATCAAAATTTAGAAATTATTTGAAAATTTAATAAATAAATTTTAAATGTTAATTTTTTGTTGTTGAATCAGAATAGGGATAATTAATTGCTATACCAATAAATCCAATACAATTATATCTTACACTTTAAATACTATTTCCTATTGATTCAACATTTTAAAGTAAATTTATGCTTTTTCTCATTAAAATGTGGCTATTCATTTGAAATTGCTTAAATTCACTTTTTTTTTTCCATGAAAGCTTTTAAAATTTTAATTTTGCTAAAATATCTATTATCTAATATTTTAACTTGCCTTGTAAAATATTCATGTAATAATCTTAAGTTGCTTGAAAAATATTTTATTTTATATTTATTTTTTATTTGTAATATAATATATATATATATATATAAATTTATCTGAAGCTTGAGCTGCACACTAAAAAATGCAAATTAAATTTTTAAGTTATAAAAATAAATTGTGGAGCTGTTAAAGTGATAATTGTAAAAGTTTTCAAATTATTTAACTCAGATTGTGGAGTGGGCCAACAGAGCTTTTTTCATGTATGGAGGTGAACCGCAGTATGGTCAAGTGCAAGTTGGTGATACATCCCTCGGTCCTATGGAATCGCATATTTCACTTGGACGACCAAGCATTGGATCAACGATGAATCCTCCAGGTACTTCAATTATTTTATTCATATGTAATATTCTTTCTTTATTTACTAAATGATAAATATTTTAAGTTGATGTATATGTGTTGTATTTGCACCCAATATTCTAAAACAGTGTAAATCCACAGTGCCGTGGTTTATCATAGCAGAAAAAAAAAATAGATTGGGCAAAAATACAACTTAATAAATTTGAAACATTGTTAAAATTATTACCTTCGTAAGACTATTGTTTTTTTATGTCATAATTAAAGGGTAGTTATCATTGGTTCTTTAGATGTTATTACTCTTTTTGACGGAGGAAAATTCAAAAAGATTTTTCTAAAATTTACTGATTTCCATCTGTAAAATTTCAGTTACCTATGTTAAAAAGTCTATCTGTATTTTCTGGAGTGTTTGTTTCTCTCTCTCTGAAATAAATAATGTTAAAATGTAATTGAGATTTTGTTGATTGTGGAAGAATACAGCATGTGTAGCAGACAATATGACACTTTCTTGTGAGCATTGCTATTTCAATTTATAGGTCAAATTACATGCTGTGGTTGTTGCAAAAGGTGCAGGGGTAATTTGTTTGTGTACAGTCTTAAAAGTTTTCAGTAGTCCTCATTCAGTGCTCATATCCACCACTGTAATTTCCTCTGCAGTTTTGGATCTATTGAAGCTGCTGTAATTAGCCTTAACCACACACCCATCTATTTTGCAATCATACAGTTTACATATTTATTTTAAGTATTAAAGAATTAAAAATGTTTTTGCTTATTTCTTAAGAGTATTTAAAAGATTTCGTCAAATGTTGGGGTTTTACGAGATATGATTATTGAAGGAAATTTTCATCTTAATAGGGATGCATAAATATTAATAAACACAAACTTTCTAGTATGGGCCAGCACTCCACACAATCCACAACGTGCACCTGCTTTTCCTCAACCACAGTTCTCAAGTAAGTTTCTTTTCTATTTTTTTAATTAAAATTACTGGCAATTAATTTCTGTACATCTGTTTCCTCCTTTGATAAATATAGAATTCTCTTTTAAATATGAAATAATATAAATAATGTAAAATAGGAAATCAGAAAAAATTCTCAGTGAAACTTGTTTAACATAAAAATTTTATCATCTAAAAAAGTAAAATAAATGCCAACCCAAATCTTAGATAGGTGACATTTTAATATTACATATTGTTATTTTTATATCTATTACATTGATAACAGAACTTAATTTAAAATGCCTCATCAAAAATTTGGAAAAAAAAATAAAAATAAAAAAAGTTATTTCTGCTTAGCAATTCTGCATAAAAATATGTTTTAATGCTGGACCTAAATATAGAACAAAAAAAGAAAAAAAAGATTTGATAATATTTAATCAAATAAAATTCAATGTCAGAAATTCCTAATTTGAAGATTTTTACTAGTGACATTTAGTTTGCTTATTGTGAAAAGGAAATACTACAAAATTACAAAGAAAAATTATTTAAAAAGATTCTGTGGTTTTTTTTAACAGTAACTGTATATGATAATTGTAACAAAATAAATAAAAATATTTTATTGGGAATTTGAAATGACTTATTTTAAATTATATACCATTTCTTAAATATAAACAATATAAAATATTTTTGCCTGGAAGTGGAAATTTTATTATATAAAACATAATTCATGCAAAATTGCTTTTTCATTCATAACAGCGATTTT